>VWYE01011475.1:123808-199173 GCA_013398995.1 Alaudala cheleensis
CCTTCCTCCCTTCCTCCCTTCCTCCCTTCCTTCCTCCCTCCCTCCTTCCCTTCCTTCCTCCCTTCCTTCCTCCCTTCCTTCCTCCCTTCCTTCCTCCCTTCCTCCCTCTCTCCCTCTCTAAATTAGCTGTACGGATTAGAGTAGCACATTTCTCAAAAAACCCCAAAAAACCAGAGGTAGAAAACATCAATCTGCCCACAGACAACACTGAGTGTTTCACCATTCATTAAAATAACTCATATTTGAGGTCTACTAACAGAGGGTCTGCCCTGCTGCTGTGTCTTCGAGATTTCCATTCACCAATTTAGCTAATGAATTTTAGAGAATTAAGCATTTGGGAATTTCTTGAGTGCTGTGTCTGCACAGCTGCCAGGCACAAGCTGAAATAACCATCACCAGGGTCACCTCACAGAAGGATCTCTGTGAGAGCTTTACTGTAGTAATAAATAGGTAAGGAGCTCCACTCAATGGCCAGACAACGTATTTCCAACCCTGATAGCTACAAGAGAAGAAAGGAGTCTTTGGAAATGTAAATATGTATAATTAACACATCTACTGAATTGACTCTCTGCATTATTCATTGTATTTATAGCACTAAAATCACAACGTTTCACTAGGATAGCTTTATTTATTGTCAGCAACACTTTTGAGAGAATTCAATCCCTAGAACATGATACATAATCACCCTGTTTAAAACACTCAAAACCCAGTATCACCTCATTTTTTTTTTATTTTAAGCTTGTTAAACTTCTATTTGTAAGTCATAACTTTTTTCATCTTTTTTTTCTTTTTCTTGTACCTTTAGACTTTCTTGAAAAACCGAAGCCTATTTCACAGTTCCTACCTCCTTTAAAAACTTCTGCATTAAGCAAAGCAGCTTCAGAGGGTTGTGACCTCTGAGGGCACAGAATTTTTACAGTGTATTCTTAAAGCAAACATTTTCAGACTGTGGGCAATGAACTATTGCAATGGTGGTGCTACCAGGGAGAAAGTCTGAGAGTGCTTCTAAAGAAGCAGAATCTTGAGTTAGACCTACTTTGGAGAGTATAAGAAGAAATGTAGACAGGTTTATTTTCAGAATTAATTCCACATGTCCTTAGTCATATTTTACAAATCCCTGTAGTTCTGCTTGGCCTAGTGGGATGTCCAGATTGTATAGGTTTCACTTTTCCATCATTTTTCTCCTTTTCTGATTTTCAACTACTTACCGGCAAATTTGAAGTATTTTTGCCTTTCTCTGCCCGTTATGGATTTTGTTTCTTCCTAAGTGCATGTCATAAGCTTTGTGCAGCTGGAAAATCACACTCCATTTAACAGAAGACAAAATCAATTAAAGCTATGAAATCATTAAAAGTAAACTTCCCCAAACACAATCTTCCCATTCTTTCTGTTTTTCAACCTTGAATTTAAACTTAGTATTAAGTTTTTCTTTGTACTGACCCTTAGGATCATTTTTTTTTCCCACTGAAAAAGTTACCAGAAGAGTTTTTTAAAATGTAAACCCAAACAGCATTTCTAGCAAGGACACATGTCCATATGCTTCAATAAGATTTTGAAAAATGTAAATGTAGAAGCAATAAATTTTTGTTTGGAAAAAAATCCAGAAAATCTTAAAGACACTGAAAAGATCCACGTAGCAACCTGTGGCTCTAACTGGAAAAACTGCTGGTGTACAATAGAGTGTTATTGTGCTTGAAAATGAGTCATGAAGTTACAAAATCTTTAGGAGTTACTTCTGAGAACCCTGGGGTGAGAAATAAAACACCAGGAGAACATGAAACGGTGTCTTATCTTCTAAACAAAAGCTGTGGAACTCAGCAGTTAGCTCCAAGTTCAATTTTCTGTTGATGATTTAAATACTTGTCCTAGTTGTAAGGCTTAAGAGAATCAGGAGATGATTAAGTGCCAATCATTCGATTCTTAGTTAAGAGAAACGCCACTCCCCTCATCTTTGAGTAAGGGTGGGGACACATTTTCAAGTGGCTTCTGAGGGCAAATCCAGACACCACCATCAGCTCTTCTTTGGCAGAAAAATGCCCAAACAGGCGGGTGTTGCTGTGTATCCCTGAAATCCCACATCCTGCTCCGCTTCCCAGCTGGAAAGGCTGATCAGGCCCCACAGTGAGCCGTGAGGGGAGCTGGCCCTGCAGGAAAAGCAGCGTTGCTTTTTGGCAGGAGTCACTTGCTGCTGGTTTGGGAGAGAGTAAGGCATGGAGACACCTTGGCCACAGCCCCGGGGCTGACTGTGGATGGATGATGGATGGATGGATGGATGGATGGATGGATGGATGGAGGGAAGGATAGAATGGTGAGGAGGTTGCTGTTCCCTGAGTGGGATGAGGGGATGAACTGGAGGGTGATGAGGTTGCCATTCCTTTGGGAAGCGGGATGAGGGGATTGAAAGGAAAGAGGAGGTGTCCCTACAAACTGTGGATCTAATAGCCAGATACTGAGAGGTGAGAGAAGCAATGGGGGGAAATCATAAATTTCACTGATTCACAGAGTTACTCACTCAAGACTGTGCTAAATCTCTGGATTTAGAGAAGAAGAACACAAGGAAAAAGTAAAGGGGCAGGGGTGCACATTAGGAAGGGGTCTATATTAAGATTTGGGAAGCCTGTACCTTTCAAGTACCTTAGCCAATGGGGGAAGAGAGAGGGAAACACAGCCTGGAAATTAGGATAAAAAGGAGGCTTTGTCCTCTAACATGGGAAATGCCCACAACTTCTCTCTTTATTGGAATAAAGTTACAGGACTCCTCTGTCTCCTCTTTGGACATAAACCTCTGGTGTAGGTGGATTAATTTAACCTGACAGGATGAACGGGACGGGGATGTGATTGTCATTCCCTCGGGAACCGGGACGAGAGAATGAACAGGATGGGGATGTCGCTGTTCTCTCAGGGAGCTGATGAGAGGATGAACAGGACAGCGAGGAGCTCGCTGTTCCCTCACGGAGCGGGATGAGGCATGAAGAAGACGGTCAGGACCTCCCTGTTCTCTCATGGAGCGGGATGGTGGCTGAACGGGATGGGCATGTCGCTGTTAGCTCAGGGAGCGGGATGCGGAGATGAACAGGACAGCGAGGAGCTCGCTGTTCCCTCACGGAGCGGGATGAGGCATGAAGAAGACGGTCAGGACCTCCCTGTTCTCTCATGGAGCGGGATGGTGGCTGAACGGGATGGGCATGTCGCTGTTAGCTCAGGGAGCGGGATGCGGAGATGAACAGGACAGCGAGGAGCNCTCCCGCCGGCCCGCCGCACTCGTGCCCCTGCCCAGGCCCCTGCCGCCGCCGCCGCCATGGCCATGAGGCAGACCCCGCTCACCTGCTCCGGCCACACGCGGCCCGTGGTGGACCTGGCCTTCAGCGGCGTCACCCCCTACGGATATTTCCTCATCAGCGCCTGCAAGGGTGAGCGGGACGGGCCGCTTTGTTCGGGATCCCCCGCCCCGGGGGTGGGCGTGGGGGAGCCCCGCCGCTCGTAGGCCGCGCATCGCCGTCCCGAGGGGCGCGGGAGGGGCGGGAGGGGNGAACCGGGACGAGAGAATGAACAGGATGGGGATGTCGCTGTTCTCTCAGGGAGCTGATGAGAGGATGAACAGGACAGCGAGGAGCTCGCTGTTCCCTCACGGAGCGGGATGAGGCATGAAGAAGACGGTCAGGACCTCCCTGTTCTCTCATGGAGCGGGATGGTGGCTGAACGGGATGGGCATGTCGCTGTTAGCTCAGGGAGCGGGATGCGGAGATGAACGGGACAGCGAGGAGCTCGCTGTCCCCTCATGGAGCGGGACGAGGGGATGAACGGGACGCGGATACCGCCGTTGTTCCCTCAGGGAGCGGGATAAGGGGATTAATGGGACAGAGACGCCCCCGCCGTTGCCTCAGGGAGCGGGCTGAGGGGGATGAACGGGACGGAGATACCGCAGCCCTTCCCTCAGGGAGCGGGATGAGGGTATCAACGGGACGGAGNTATTTCCTCATCAGCGCCTGCAAGGGTGAGCGGGACGGGCCGCTTTGTTCGGGATCCCCCGCCCCGGGGGTGGGCGTGGGGGAGCCCCGCCGCTCGTAGGCCGCGCATCGCCGTCCCGAGGGGCGCGGGAGGGGCGGGAGGGGTCTCGGGGGGCCAGTCCTGGTCCCTCAGGGGGGTGACACCGCCTCGGTGTGCTCTGGAATGACGAAGGGAGCGCACAGCCGGTTTTCTTTCCCGGTGTTTCATTGCCGGGTTCGCCGGGGGGGATCGGAGCCGCATGCGCCCGGTTGGGATCCCGGCTGTTGAGGGGGTGGCAGGGCTCCCGAATGGTTTGTTTGTAAAACTTCCCTTTTCCACCGCCTGTGCACATGGGCTGTGGATTTAAAGCGAGCTCCGATCTGACCAGGGCAGCTGCCTTGCCTTGCTGGACACGGCGTGATGAGAACTCTTTGCTAGCTGTGGGAATAGCATTTTATCTTCGTACATGTATATTTTCTTCTTTTGCATGCATAAGTTTTAAAGGGCATTCCTTTATGCCTTGAAATGCTTCCAGTTAATCTCTTCCAGTTCATCTCTACATCTTGTGAACAACTCTTTGATAGCTTTCCAGTAAAAACTGGTGATAGGAAAGGCTATTACTAGTTCATTTTTGTATCNCCCCCGCCGGTGACCGGAGCAGCGCGGGCCCGTCCCCCCGGCGGGGCGGTGCCGCAGCGGCCGCGCCCCCGCGGGTGACGCGCGTCCGCCGGGAAGCGCTTCCTGCCCGTCACTTCCCCCGCCGCTGCTGCCGCCGCCGCTCCCGCCGGCCCGCCGCACTCGTGCCCCTGCCCAGGCCCCTGCCGCCGCCGCCGCCATGGCCATGAGGCAGACCCCGCTCACCTGCTCCGGCCACACGCGGCCCGTGGTGGACCTGGCCNGCAAACCAAGTCTGTCCTGCCTGAAGAAAACTTTAGTAAAAATAAAACCTGAGTGAAATGTTCCTTTCTACCTTCCATCTATCTTACAACAAAGTTACAAATATTTACCAGGAAACTTTTATCTCGTTTGCTGTAGCATTGGAATATCAGTAGAGTTTAGGTACATGCAGCAAATACAGCTGCACATCTCAACTCCCCAGCTAAACCCCTCTGCAAAGAGTGGCTTTTTAAAGCGAGGGCTATTTCCACATGCTGATGCAAGGGGATATTTTTTTCCTTTAAAAAAACTACTTCCTCCTTTGACCACGTTACCTGAGGATTGGTTTTGTTTCTGTGAAGATGGCAAGCCCATGCTGCGCCAGGGAGACACGGGGGACTGGATTGGCACGTTCCTGGGCCATAAAGGTGCTGTGTGGGGTGCCACCCTGAACACGGATGCCACCAAAGCAGCTACAGCAGCAGCAGATTTCACAGCGTAAGTGATGAACTGTCTTCATGGACTGGAGTTTGGTTTTATTCTGTAGCTTTTTGGTGACAGCAACAACTAAATTTCTGATGAATTTGTTTCTCTTTAGTAACTGTTAGCTTATTTTTGGCTGGCCAAATTAAAACCTAGACTTTTATCCTTTTGAAAGGAGCTACAGTTAATTCTGTCATGATGAATAACTCTGATTGCTTCTTGATATGCTTAATTATCATACTGGTTTACTTAACTTTTCTGTGCAGCTCTAATGTCTGGCACTGTAGTTATGGCAGAGTTGAGAGGGGGGTTTTATTTTTCATCTAGCCTCTTTTTATTACAAGAAACTTCTAGTGAATTAGTTCTTTGATGTTTTTTGTTGTTTGTGCTGTTTGCAGTATTAATGAATAGTTTACAAGTTGAGTCTTGTTAGTAGAGGGCAAATTCTATGAATGAAGTTGCAGAGAAGTTTGCCTTCAAACCAAAGTGTTAATTAGTTTGCATGGTCCAGAAGAAGAGCATAAGGGAAAGTGGTGGGACAGTCCGAAAAAAGCTCTAGTAAAAATATATAAAAATATTCTTATTGACTAACTGGGTTACAACTCATAAGAATGTATCACTTAGGATAAAATGTTGTGATGGCATCAGGAAAGATTGCTCACAAATTCATCTGACTGTCCAGGTTGATTTGTCCTGGTGCTTCTAAAATATGAATATTTCCTCTTGCTGTTTAGCAAAGTGTGGGATGCTGTGTCAGGCGATGAACTTATCACACTGGCTCACAAACACATTGTCAAAAGTGTGGATTTTACACAGGTATGAGAAACCTTTATACCTTATTCACCAGGGAAATAAGCTCTTGAGTACGTTTTGCTATGAGTTACTTTTTTTTTTTTGCTTTTTTATTGTATATCTTAACAGGTAAATAAATCTAAAATACCACTGCTCATTTTTAAGATAATAGGGTTAATGTAACAAGTGTGTTATAGGTTGTCTGAGAGAAAAAGCTGTGATTTTAACTCACAGACAAAGGCTGTATTTTGATTCAAAGTAGAGTTGACTCTCTATAACTTCTGTTTCAGGATAGCAATTATCTGTTAACAGGTGGACAGGATAAGCTCTTGCGTATCTATGACTTGAGCAAGCCAGAAGCAGGTGAGTCTGCTTTTAAAACTGATCCTTTGGGGCTTTTTTGAGTTAAATAGAAGTTCTGAAATTAAGGGGTTACTTTTATGAATCACAGAGAACAATGTTGAGATTGTTTTACAAATGTAATATCTATAACCTTTTGGTATTAAGGGTCCCAGAATTGCTTGGCTTGGAGAGGCCCTTCAAGATCACCTGGTTCCAAACCCTCTTCTATGGACCAGGCTGATTAAAACCCCATCCCACCTGGTCCTGAACACTTCCAGGAATGAGACATCAAGCAGAGCATGTTTCAGTTCAGGGCAGACACACTAGAAATTAGTGTAATTAATTAAAATGTAATAATCTGAAAGAAAAAAAGAGACTCTACATATGTAAGCATGTTTAAATTCATGTTGATANTAACCTTTTGGTATATAAGGGTCCCAGAATTGCTTGGCTTGGAGAGGCCCTTGAAGATCTGGTTCCAAACCCTCTTCTATGGACTGTTGGACCAGGCTGACTTCCAGGAATGAGGCATCAAGCAGAGCATGTTTCAGTTCAGTGCAGACACCCTAGAAATTAGTGTAATTAATTAAAATGTAGTTATCTGAAAGAAAAAAAAAGACTCCACATATGTAAGGGTGTTTAAATTCATGTTGATACTGAACTATTGATGGTTGATAGGAAGCCAGAGAACCTTAATGTTCATCTAGTGAAGTTTTTGAAAGATGGGCAATCAGATACTCAGTTTGCATTTATCCTGTTCCTGGAATAAGGTCTACAAATCAAGTCCTAAGTGCTTGAAGTAATTAATTCCATTTCATTTATTTCATGTGTTAAAATGTTTGGCTTTGTTTTAAGAACCGGATGTTGTCAGTGGACATACTTCTGGCATTAAAAAGGCCTTGTGGAGCAGTGATGACAAACAGATCCTTTCAGCTGATGATAAAACTGTCCGGTAAGAAAAAGTAACTTTCAGNATCTACAAATCAAATCCTAAGTGCTTGAAGTAATTCTACAGCCTCTAGTAGATGGAAATTTGTGCAGCTTAAGGAAACCCCTGAACTGCTGCATGCCATTATTTCATTTTATTTCATGTGTTAAAATGTTTGGCTTTGTTTTAAGAACCGGATGTTGTCAGTGGACATACTTCTGGCATTAAAAAGGCCTTGTGGAGCAGTGATGACAAACAGATCCTTTCAGCTGATGATAAAACTGTCCGGTAAGAAAAAGTAACTTTCAGTTTTCTTTATTGTTATGCTCTGTGTGAGGATATAGTTATGGTATTTTGGTGAAGGATATGAGTTACACAAGTTACCTGATCCTAAATTACTGTAGTTGCATGACTGATACAGCTCTGTTCTGCTGTCAGAGATCATTTTGCTAATAGTTCTAATTTACCCCATAAATGTGTGCTTCTCATGGATGTGTTCTCCCTGATAAGAAGAGGTGATCTTTGAGAACTGCATAGAATAATTCTATGCCTTTTGTAATCCTTAAGATGAATTTATAGATGAGTTCTCTTGCATACACACTGTCCTGAGCTACTGCTGCTTTGTCTTCTTAGGTTTCCTAATGTTCAAGATAGGCAAGAGCCAGTCCTGTTTGCTTTTCTCCAAATTGCAGGAATAGAAATGCAGCAGCCAGCTAATGAATCAAGATTTTTATTGGTCACAGCAGCACAATTTAATTTCTGTTCAGATACCTCTTTCACTGCTATATATATAAACTATATTATGTTTAATGAACCTCTGTAAATTGGGATTAGTACCTCTTTGTCTTTGCAAGTAAAAAGACAGAATCTTCAGAATAGAATCTTCAGAAATTCAGAATTGAATTTTTAATCTCCAGGAGAATCGCTGAGTAGTTAAACAGTGTGTATATACAATTTAATGTTGTGACATGAAACTGCAAAGGTAAAAAGTATTTTTAGAAAAGGAATGTGTCTTAAGCTTGGTCTGGGTGAGAATTCAGATAAAGCCACTGAAGGTCTGAAGTACGTCTGGAATCAAAGCACATTCCTTGATGGGTGCCTTTTTTGATCCAGGTCTTGCCATGGATGTGAGGTGGAAATTTTGATTTGCAGAAGCCTGAGAGTCTTTTTTTCCCTTTTTTGTTTCCTTTTAAGCCTCTGGGACCGGAGTACCATGACTGAGGTGAAGTCACTAAATGTGGCAATGTCAGTGAGCAGCATGGAGTATGTTCCAGAAGGACAGATACTGGTGATAACCTATGGGAAGACAATTGCTTTTCATAGTGCAGAAACGTGAGTCCACAACTCCCATTTTCACAGCTGGAGTAATGGGTGGGTAAAAACTGACTGTACAAGGCCAAGATCACCAAGTTGTCAAATTTGGCATCTCTATGATGTTTCAAGAAAGGAAATTACATGCTTAAACATATTCCAGAAAGTAGTTCTGTTATGAGTGAGCTTTTTGTTTTGCTTATTCTAAACTCATTTCTAACTTGACAAGCATGATTTGCAAGTATCAAAACTTGTTTCAGAAGCTCTGTGGGGTTGTATTCCGTTTCTGGTAAAATCACAGTTTCTTTGCTCTCAGGATTTTTTTCTTTTAAATATGAACTCTGTTAACAAACTTTTCTCCCTCAGTCTAGAGCAGATTAAATCATTTGAAGCACCTGCTACAATCAATTCTGCATCTCTTCACCCTGCGAAAGAATGTTTGGTTGCGGGTGGTGAAGATTTTAAACTCTATAAATATGACTATAACACAGGAGAAGAATTAGGTATGTTTGTCTCCCATAATCATAAAGGAGTTCTGAAATAGCTATTAATGAAATAATGAACAGTAAGTGAAACTGTTGTACTCTGATGAGGTCTTAGCATAGCATTCTGTGCAAGAGGATGATGAAAATATATAATCAGTTAAACATTTTTTTGCTATCTCAGTATACCTAATATTATTCTAGAACTAATTAAAGCATTCATTCAAGAATTCTGCACCTGTTTAAAAAAATTCTTATTCTGTATTGCTTTAATAGCTGTATGTTAAATTGTCATACTGTTCATTAGATACGTCAGTTACAAGATTTTATGAAAAATATGATGTGTTAGTCAGATTTGTTTCAAAAACCATATTTTATTACTGATCCAGTCCTCATTTAAAATTGTTTGTGGAAGGAGTGGTTGAAGGAACAGAGCATGTGTACTCCATGCTGCTGGCTTGCTTTGCAGTTTTGCCTAGAATAACTGAGCACCTTTTTCTTTGCAGTGAATGAAACATGAATACCTTACCTAAAGTAGCCATTACTGACACACCCCTTCATGGAAACTTTGTTTTGTATCAGAAACTGATCAGGTTTGTTGGCTGAAATTTGAATTTAATGGTCTTGCCATCTTCCCTTCAGAATCCTACAAAGGGCACTTTGGTCCCATTCACTGTGTGAGGTTTAGCCCTGACGGAGAGTTGTATGCCAGTGGCTCTGAGGATGGTACACTAAGGCTGTGGCAGACAACAGTAGGGAAAACCTATGGCCTTTGGAAGTGTGTAGTTCCTGGTAAGTGTGTGCTTGGTCCTGCTGAAACTTGGCAACTCTGTGTGTGCTTTTGAAGCAATATCTATCATCAGAGGTAAACACTGAGTTTCATGCAGTAACTCCTCTCTTCTGAGGGTTTCTGATCTACTTTCATGTTAGATTGGAGGATGTACTTTTGTAGCTGTCATGTAAACATGACAGTGTCATTAACATCACACCCATAAGCTTTTTGAATGTAACCACTTTGTGGATATTTA
This sequence comes from Alaudala cheleensis, assembly GCA_013398995.1. Classification (NCBI taxonomy): domain Eukaryota; kingdom Metazoa; phylum Chordata; class Aves; order Passeriformes; family Alaudidae; genus Alaudala; species Alaudala cheleensis. The sequence goes on from VWYE01011475.1 coordinate 134,038, forward strand.
AGCCAAGAGCCTGATGTATTTTTATGTTAAAGAGTGAGAAATACGTGATACCACCTTTATAATTCTGAAAGAGAGACTCTCTAGAAAGAAGTAGATGGTTAGTTTTATATTGTACTCTGGTCCTTTCAGCTTGGAGAGAGGGAAGCAATAACTACATGTGGGTATTCATTAATAGAATTGCTTGCTCAAGTGTTTCTTCTCAACACTGAATTACATGGAAATTGCTTTTGTTGGGTTTTTTTAAAAGTAAGGTGGGTGGAACTAAAGGTATTGACTGCTTTCTACTCTTTCTCTGCAGAAGAGGAGAATGCAGAAGCAGCAAAAGCAAGGACTACCCTTCCAGGAACTGCAGAGGAGGAAATAGGTAATGAACTGAGCTGTCAGCCTCAGCTGCCGCAGTGTTAAAAGATAGTCAAGATAGCATTCCTTAGTATGGAAGAGGTGCCTTCCCTCAAGTACTTTCTGGTATTTTTCACTCTTTTCAAAAGATATTTGAATGCATTTGCCTGACATTGATGATGTGGTAAGTGTCAGACTGGTGACTGGAGCTGTGCAGGCAGAACAGATGGGGTAGAACAGCTGGGAAAACAAACAGAACTGATCTCTTTAAGCAATCCCTGCAACATTTCTTTGGTTCATATGCCTAAAGTGAAGTTAAATAACCCCCTTTCTATTCAGTTGCAGAAGAGATTGCCTCTGAAAACTCAGATACAGTGTACAGCTCAACTCCTGAAGTGAAAGCCTGATGACTGCAGCTGTGATGTGACACGTGGACATGTGAGACTAAATCAAGTGAGCAGTGACAGACAGCAGCCTTCCAGAGAGCGCTCCCTGCGTGGGGCAAAGACGGGCAGTGATTGGTGAGAGTGCGGTGGAACTGGCTAGGTGTTGTCTGTAAGAGAACTCAGCATCCAAATAAAAAACCCAAAAGACAAGTAGTAGAGTTCTGCTGGCTTTCTGGCATAACTGCCTACTGTCTTTTCAAAGAAGTGTGCAAGCCAAGATCCAGTCTCTCCAATCTCAATTAGACTCATTGTAGTGTGTTTTCATTATTACGAAGAAGAGATACAATGGCTTTTACCTTTTTTTTTTTTCCTTGAAAGTTGGAAGAATTGGCTCTAGTTGAAAAGAATGGATTATGTACTTTAAAGTATTTGGTTCTGGTTTTGTTTCATTGTATGCTGCTTCTGAATGTTTAACTGTTTTCAGTTGTCTAAATAAAATGCCTCTCCAAACTCGTACATTACTTTTGAGCGTTGGGTTCATGAGATGGAAAAGCCAACCACATTAATCACGTAATCCTTGGCATCTTGGGTTTGTGCTGTACAGAGAGAAAGCAAAAGAATGTTTTAGTGTTGGCACAGAGGGTGGCAAGTTCTTTGATCTGTAAGCTTTGTATCTTTTTTATTCTTTCAAGTTTGAATGTAAACATGAGTCTCTAAAAAGAAAAACAGTGAAGATTCCTAAATTAAACGTGCTGCCTGAAGTATTTGGTTGTACATGAAAATATCAGAGGCTGGCTGCAAATCTGTGTAAAGCTTGGGTTTAGTCCTCCAGACTGGATAAAAAAGTTACTCTTTCAAGGTTACAAATCATATTTTCTTCATTAAAGAAAATAATTGCCATTCTTCCACTTGTCATTTCCTTTAATGTTATGCTGAAAGCTTTACATAATGCATTCTGTGTGGTGAGAAGAAAGTTAGAGGTATATTTATTCACATACCTTTTTATTTTTTCATATTCATACTTTTCCTTACTGTCCTGTTTTCACAGACTACCTATTTGCAATCACCTATTTGAATTTTATTCTACAAACAAGCAACTCTCATTTACAGTTAAATGGTTCAGTCTGGCTAATTCCACTAAGGTTCCATATCTAGTACTTGAGCATAAAACTCTTAACTTTATAAATTGCATACATTTAAAATTAGGAACTTGGAACATTTTGCCACATGGTGGGACTTGTGGGTTTTATTCCATGTCTGCAGTAGGCTCTGTAGCATATCATAGGGAGGTCTGAAATAGAATCTCAGAATTGTTTAGCTGGGGAAAAAAACCTTTACCACCAAGTTAACTTAACCCAGTTGTTCCCAAGTTCACCAGAAAACTGTGTCCCTCATTCTGCATTCAGAGCTTGCTCTGGGATGCATAAAAATGAAACAGCTAATGGTCTTAAAAACCTAATCCTTAGTAACAGCTACTAAAGTACTGGAAGAAATAAAAAAAAAAAACCCAACTAAAGTACTGTTATGGACAAGTGTTTGAAAAATCACCAGTAAGGGAAAACGCAGATTTAATATTAAGTGACAGGACAACAAAGTTTGTTGGCAAGATTCATTCTGTTTACAGACTGGTTAAGGCATGCCAAGGAAAAACAAGCAACAACAACACCAAACACAATCCAGGCAATCAAAACAGAAATGAACTGAGAACTGTCTAGAGTGCTGTGTGTGTACAGTGAGGGCAAAAGGTATAAGGCTGAAAGCTTAACAGCACTCAGCCTTAACAGTAATGTTAACTTCTACCTTGAACCTAACACTTTCACAGAGGAACACTTACACCTAACTTAAGGTAGAACTTCAACAATTTAACAGAGGAATAACACTTAACAGCATTTAACCTAGTTTAGGACTTAACCTTACTTACAAGCCTAACTTACTTAGACATCAAAACAGTGTTTCATCCCAGACACAGTTAGGGTCGATACTTTGTTTGGAAGTGTGATAACAGGGACAGGCCAGAACAATAATTTTCAAGGCTGTTCATAAAGAAAACAAGTGCTTGCAAGACAGCAGCAGTTCCTGGAAGCAGACAGGGTTTCTGATGAGCTCAGGAAGAGCTGAGGCCAGTGCTGTTTGTCAAGGCCAAGGCATCACGAGTATTTCTTAGATGACAGTGTGGCCTGGAAAAGGGGGAGGAGGAGGAGGAGGATGCATCACCACAAACATTTGAAACTTGTAATATTTGGACTGCTTTGATGGGTCCTAAAGTACACAGCACAAATGGTATATACTTCTAGACTAGACTGTTGTCTTTCAAACCATTTCTTCTCAAAGCACACATGCAGTTATGGTATGGGAAAAGCAAAAAAGTGTCTTCAGGTTTCAGAGCTATGGCCCTTTCCTGCTTTACCCGATGCCACTGCACGTTTGGGGTTTCTAAAAGTTGGAAACTCTTTCATCTGACTGTCAATATTAACAACGTACAACATATTTTTCATGAGACTTTGTGGTATTTCTCCAGACTGGCAAAAAAGGCCATGAAGGTTTCAGTGGCTTAGTTACCAGAACTTCCCTCTGCAGGTGGAAGCTTTACAGCTTGGTAGCTTTATTGACCCCGTGTGTACGTGTGGCACTACAAGTTCCTCCTTGAGGAGTCAACACCAAGATATGGGACAGTGCCTTGACTCAGTCACCACGGGAACGGCAGGTTCAGCATTGCCAGAGGAACGGAATATCCTGGTATCTCAAGAGGAATGGAATACCCACGTACTTCCAGAGGAACGGACTATCCGTGTACCTCCAGAAGAATGGAATATCCATGTACCTCAAGAGGAACAGAATATCCGTGTACCTCCAGAGGAACGGACTCTCCGTGTAGTTCCAGAGGAATGGAATATCCAGGCACCTCCAGAGGAACGGAATACGCGTGTACTTCCGGAATAATGGAATATCTATGTANCGTACTTCCAGAGGAACGGAATATCCATGTACCTCAAGAGGAATGGAATACCCACGTACTTCCAGAGGAACGGAATATCCATGTACCTCAAGAGGAATGGAATACCCACGTACTTCCAGAGGAACGGAATATCCATGTACCTCAAGAGGAATGGAATACCCACGTACTTCCAGAGGAACGGAATATCTATGTACCTCCAGAGGAACGGAATACCCCTGTCCCTCCAGAGGAAAGGTCCCCGCAGCTCCCGCCGCAGCAGGGCCGAGGGCTGAGTGCGAGCCTTGTCCGGCGCGGTCCCCACGTGTTGGCGGAGCTCCGCGCCCGGGGCGGCCCCGCCGCTTCCTGCCCGTGCGGGGCGGGGCCGGCGGGGCCGAAGTCTGCCCGCCCCGGCCGGGCCGCGGGGTGGAGAACGTGGGCCATGGCCGGGAGGAACCCGGGCACCGAGCTGGGTAAGCGGCGGCCGGGGCCCGGTCGGGCATCCCCGGTGGGCGCTGCGGGTCCCCGGTGCGGGTGGGGCGGTGCCGGCCCCCGGGTCCCCGCGCCCGGCCTTGCCTCCTCCCGGCGGCTGCGGAACCTCTGTGTTCCTCTGAAAAGCCGAAATAAGAGCACCCACTGATTTATATGTGGGTGTTCTGACACGCTCCGGGAGGAGGGTTTGGTGCTGCAGGTTAAACGCGGGTTTCCGTGTCACGGCTTTAGCCGGAGGGGTTCCGAGCAGGGTCACAGGTTGTAGGGCAGCTCCGCAGCCCTGCTCCTGTCACGGAGCTGGACCCGGTTCTCTCTTGCTCGCCGCTCTGGTTCTCACGGGATAGTCCTTCCTCCCTTCTTTCTCACTAAGAGATTTACAACGCTTTGTTTGGGCTCTGATTTGCAAACTCGAGGCTCCGCCTCTTCTGGTCGTTCTTGTTGCTTGCTCTCTTTGGGGTGGTAGGGGTTTTCCAGGGGGTCTCCGGGCCCGAAAGGTGGCTGTGCCTCACGTAAGGCAGAGAGCAGCCAAAAAACAGTTTCTCTGCCTTTTCCTGCCTGGAGTTCCCTTTCTCCTCATTGCTGGGGAAGGGGAAAGTGCTACAGCTTCCTCAGCAAAACCCAGCTGCAGCAGTGGGATGAATTAAAGACTTCCTACAGCCTGCCTCTAAGGTGTGATAATTTGGTCATTATGAGTAAGGGGACGCTGAAGGTGAGGATACACAGGGGTGGCCTCAGGGAAGAGGGGGAGCAAAGGCCAGCTGGTGTGGGACAGGTCTCAGAGCTGGCACCAGCAGAGTTCAGGAGGTTGTGGCATCACGTGCCTGTCTGAGAACCAGCACTTTTTACAGAGCCAACATGAAGTTTAAATGATTAGCCTGTGGATGGACACTGAGAGCTGTGTTTCCATTCCACTGAAATTGTGGAAATGTTGCAGCTTTCAAAAGTGTCCAGCTGCTTTCTGATGTCCTTGTTCGTGGGCTGCTTGTAGGGACAGGTGAGTTTTGACTGCAGCCATCTGAAGAGCTGAGAAAAACATTAATAATGTAGTGACAAAATGTTAGGAAATATCTTAGGAAAAGCAGCTAGCACAAAAGTCTGCAAATGCACTCCAGTTACTTTGAACTAGGGGTGTGTCATGCTTTTTCTTAGTAAATTCAGACCTAAAATTAGTTGATGTGTGGGGAATCCAGAAACTGGAAGGTGAAGTCAGCTCAGTTCTGATACTTGTTGCCATCCCTTCCCAGTGATCTTTGTTTAAAGCAGTTGTGGTCGAAATGGGCTGGGTTAGATGCTCAGATGGGTTAGATGGTGTGGCTGTGACCATGTTTAAGTGGCAGCTTCTAGCATGTGCCTTATGCTGGCTGCTTTAAAGAGATAACTGCACTTCCCTGCTGTTTTATCTCCCACTAAATACATACCTGAAATACAGCAGCATACTTAATACTGCACTTAACATATCCTACTGCTGCACCTTAGCTGGTAGCAGTACTCAAGAAGAGCAGGCTAAACCCTTACCTGTATCTTTCGTGGCTGCTAACAATACTCACTGCTTCTGTGACTTTGGCACTTTAGCCTTGAAGGTTTTACAAGCTTGTGCCAGCAGCTTTAACACTTAATTCAGGTGATTTGCCCTGTTTCCAACTCAGCTTTGTGTAGAGTTCTCGTTTTCTAACAGGGACATCTAGTGGTAAAATATATTTTACTTAAAAATATATTGTTTGTGTCCTTTCCTGTGTTTGCTGTTCCTGTGCTTGCTCTGCACTGATACGTTTGCCATCTGAGAGTCATGTAAAGAAGTTGGACAAAAGGGTTTTGCCAGTTTTGCAAGTTTTTCATTCCACAAGGACTGTTTGCAGAGCTTGTGTGCTCGGATTCACCAGGGTGCCTGCGGGGATGGAGACGAATCTGCCTCTCCTGCTCTGCCCTCCAGGTCCCTGGGTTACAATAGCCCAGATGTTTAATGCTTTGTCATGCTTCAGAAAAGTATCAGAGGCAACTTTTAATGTCACTTCAGAAGGAAATATTGGAAGGTATCAGTGAGTATATGTTTTGGAGGTGCAAGCTAGTAGTGCACTGTTTATCTGTGGGGCTGGGGACACAGGGACCATCCCCTCTGCCCAGCACTTGGAATGTACAAGGAAGATTGGCTCCAATTTCTCTTTCCAGTAGGAGAGAGAGATTGCTAAAACTGTCACAGCTTCAGCAGAGGGACAGCACAGTGAGGCTGGAGCACTTGCCCTGTGAGGAAAGGCTGAAAGAGCTGGGCTGGTTTAGCCCAACCATGGGCTTTAGGGGGCCTGAGGCAGAGAAGTTCACACTGGATATGATGGAAAACTTAGGGCAGGACAGTCAGGTGCTGGGACAGGTTGTGCTCAGAGAGGCTGTGCAATCTCCATCCTTGGGGACTCTCAAAACCTACCTGAATAAAGCTCTCAGCACCCTGGTCTGACCTCAGAGCTGCTGCTGCATTGCACAGGAGGTTGGACAAATTATCTTCAACGATCTTCCAACCCAAATTATTCTATGAGTATATGTTTTATTACCTCTGTGTGTCTATATATGTCTGAATATATATATATATGCACAGATATAAGAATGTATTCTGAGTAATGAGTAATTAATTGCAGTTGTTTTGCAATATTCTTGGATTCCAAAAGAACCACATTATCTATCTGCGTGGCTCAGACCTTTCAGCTGAAGGGCCAAAAATGCATTCATTATGTTTCAATTGATATTTTTAATTATAGTTGGTATTTCTGAGCCATCTACATGTGAGAGCTAGCCTGTTGGTAAGTGGCATTTAGATAATGAAGTGTTACATCCCTTTTCAAGACAGCATAATTCTAATATATTAATAGCTGTTTTTTTTGCCTGTACTGTGGCTCTGGTTCTTCACTGTTCTAACACCTTTTGAATCTGCCAGATAATTTTAATCAAATTTGATGGACAAGTAGATGTCTTGGAAATAAATAAGGCATGGAATGGAGTGACCACATAAGTTCTTTTGTTGAGGGAAGGGCAGGTACAGATCACCAATTACATAAATTTTCATTGCAACTATTTTATTTTGGCCTTTATGCAAGTAACAGAGTCCTGTTTTACTCGCAGTTGTAAGGACCACATGAGGATAGCTGGGTTTTTGAGGTGAGGAGAGGTCTCAAGCCAGGGAAAAAGAGAGGGAACAACAAGGGACTTGGGCCTGCAGGAAACCAGGTCCTGATGTTCTGCATCTCACTTCCCGAGGGAAGGCCTGGCAGTGGTTTCCAAAGGGCTTTGGAGGGGGATACCACGATCCATTTGGTGTGATCCATGGACAGCACCGTGTGATTGCACTGATGGCACAGGACAGCAGAGCTCATTTCTAGGTCAGGGCTCATGCTCTCATGTCGTGCTGTGAGTATCTGCATGCTGATAACTTGGAGACTGAACTTGTGTCGTGTAAAGCAAGACCCACATGAAATTAAGGATCTGTTGGTCCATATCAAGGGTCGCTATGTAAAAATAACTACAGCTTCTGTCTTGACAAAGCTGAATTACCCCCAGATCTCCAAACATGCTAAGACAACAGTAACAAGACCTGACCCTGAAGCCTTTTCTCTCCCTTCAGTGGCTCTGCTCAGCTCTGTGTGGCCAGCTGGGGTCAGCCTGTGTCCAGCTGAACTCCTCGTTCCTCCAAGGTTCAGGACAGAGCTTCAGTCTCTTCTCCCAAAATAACACCTTTCATCACTTCCCTTCCCCGTTTGATCGTGTGCTCATGGGAAGAGCAGGAGCACACATGCTGTCTCTGGCACACTAAATGAAATAACCAGTTGAGGGGGGCAGCTCCTTTTGGGAACAGTGCTGCCTTAAAATGCTTGTGAAACGACCCCCTCAGGCATTCTTGGGCTTTCTGTTTCTCCATCTGAAGGGATGCCATCAACACATTTTTTTTTAAAGCTTCTGTAAAGCTTAGTCTGCTTTATGAGGAATGTGTTAGGAAGCTTAGATATTTATGTAATTATCCTAATGAAGTGGTTTTATTTATTGTTTTCCGAGGAAATGCTCGGTATTTTTGGATTCGAGTTCTTCAAAGAGAGGAGATGAATTTCCTGTTAAGGAATTGAATATGATTTTTTTCAAATGTCTTCAGAGAAAAAAGTAAACTAGAAGAGTGATTACAGAATATTGGCTAATTAGCTGTAGTGTAACTGCTTTAATTACTTTTATCCCTGAAGCCACATGACTGTGCAGATGACTAGCAGATGACTTATTTTAAAAAAAAAAAAAAGACGTGTTCACACTGCAAGGTTAATGAGCCTAATTAAATATAGTTTTCCTTAGCCAGATACTAAATCATAAAGCTTGGGGGAGTGAGGGAGGGGGAGAATCCAAAGGCAGTTAGTTCTATTTCAAAAAATGGTTTTATTCTGATATTTAATGAAAAAAAAAAGTGAGAGAAAAGCTGGAATTGTGAGTAATTTTTCTGAATAAAGGCACTTAGATCTAAAGATTTGATGAGACCTCACATGGCAAACTTTGAAAGTCTATTTAGAGACAATTACGCTGAGACATATTTGTTTTCACTTACCCATTGCTTTAATTAATGTAGGAATGGGCTTGAATAAAAGGTCTGTGTTATATGGAAGTCTCCATCTGCTGCTGCATATTACCAGAACCTTTGTCCTTCCTTGCCGTGCCATTTTTATTGCACCATTTCATTTCCTGTAGTAAGCTGCATGGTGTCTCACATGAAGTTGTACAGGAAGGATGGAGTTCTGATTTTTTGGTAAATTATTCCTTTTTTTGCCCCCTTTTTTAATTTCTCTGCCTGTGCTGTGCACTGTGGTTTGAGTTCCCACACTCAAAAAAACCCCAAAAACTTGGAGATCCACATTCTGTGGTCTTTCACTCTTGCATCCCATGGACAAAAATTAGATATTAGACATTACTGAGCTGCCATGTGGCAGCTGCCTTTGTGGGTAGCCTTGAGTCACTGCAAACAGAGGGTGAAATGTGTCAGACAGTGAAAAGGGCTTAAAACAATGGATTTTGTCATATTTGCAAAGAGCATGCAGTCAGCTATTGCTGATCAGCTGATATTTGGTGACTTTCACAGGTGACTTTGGGCAAAGCAAAAGTAGTAGCTCATTTCCACTTCCACTCTCCTTTTCTTCCATTATGAATTGTCTTCTTTCTTTCTTTCTTTTTTTTTTTTTTCCTTTCTGCAGATGGCTTTATAGCTGATTATTTCCTTTAAGCTGATGGAGTGTTCAGGGCTCTACATCCTAAAAAGATGGCTTAGACCTGAGTCAGGATGCTTAAGAGTCAGGTGGGGTTGATACAACATCTGTATCAGACTGAATCCTCTACAAGCAATGACTAATGAAGAATTCACCTACTCATGGGCAAAATTTGTGTCCTTTCATTTAAATTTTCATCTCAGGCTTGAATTTTCCCTAACAGACTGGACACTGTCTTCATGTTCTCCCAAAGAATTGTTTTCATAAATCATTTCCGAGTTGGTTTTCTTGGTTGTCTTCAAAAATGTAGAAAGAATAGGTTAGAGCAGACCAACTGAAAGGATCCTTATTAGAGAGGGAGAAGCTGAGTTCCTCATCTAAACTGCTTCCTTTGGTTTTATCACATTTTTCAAAGGGGCTGAAAGGTCACAAGTGCACCCAGGAGGGTTCAGAAGTTAATATAATAAATGGGATTATGATTAAATGATGCTACCTCAGCACTTGGCACGTAGCAGAAGAATCATAACACAGAGATTGTGTGTCCCTCTTCTATTTATTTATTTTTGTGTGTTTTCCTCCCCCATGGACTTTGTCAAATATATGCTATGTGCCTACTGATAGGCAAAACAGAAGGAAAGTTGTAGGCATAATTTTTGTAGCCATAGCTTTTCTCACTTGCTTTCTACATTTAGCTGAGCTGAGCTTGCTTTGGGGGCAGAATGGATAAAATGTGGCTTTGAAATTGGACAGAAGTAACAAGGGTTTGTTGTTTGAGTCCCTTGCAACTTTCCAAGCTCCCCCTTTTCCTTGTTGCCCTGCAGTGAGCCTGATGCTGAACTCTTAAAAAAAAAAAAAATCCATAAATTCCTCAGGATCCCTTTGAAATTCCTTCTTTTATTTGTATTTTCATGCTTTTGGGTAACACTTTGTGGGTACCACTCACTAATAGCTTGTCTGTGGTAATAGGACAGTAGCTTACTTATGCCCAGAACAAGATTTTGTTCAGCTGTTTCATGTTGTCCTGCATTTCTACTGAGTCATCTTTACCCTAAATTAATTTTTGTAAATCCAGAAAAACAAGCTTTTATTTACACATACTTTGGCTAGTATATTAGTTTTCTACTTTTTTTTTCTTTTTTTTGGCTATTAAAGCTATTCAGTATGAAGAAAAAAATTAAGTACAAGACTTCTGTACAAAATTAGTGATTTTGTCTACCAGCTTTTTTTTTTTTAAGTTTTAAACCTTTTTTTTTAATCAATATGCTCAAGGGAAATGCAATTTAACACCGTAGTAAAGAAGATTCATAGAGTGACATGCTCTTAAGAAATTCAGTCATCCAGAATTATTATCTCCTAGTATCTGTCTATGCCCATGTCCGTATTCTGACCTTAACTGGTGATGATATTTGATGATTGATGGTGGTGATTTGCTGATGATTGGTGTTTAATGATTGTTGATGTTATTTTCAGAGTGCTTACACGATTGGTATTTACAAGGATTATTTATGTTTTTGGGATATGAGAGATTTTAAAGATATTCCAATTTCTTTTCCTTGTGTACCCTCATGAACAGCCTGTTTGTTAATATTAAAAATTACACTCTGAATGTACCATATTAAGCAGAAATTAAAAGATTCAAGAGCCTGAACCCTCAGTCGTCCTTTACCTCCAGTTACCCTTTGTTAAGCAGTGCCCATTATTTGCTTCTTCTGGCTCTAGACAGTTTTCATTATTTTAGTACATGTTGAGCATCTGCTGCTCTTTGGGAATTCTGGGATCTAGAAATAAGTCATCAAGCAATGGCAGAAGGCTGTTTTGGGGTTTTTTTTCCATGCTACATGTAATCAACTTCTGAGTGAAGGGCTGGCAGCACAGTGCCTCTGTCTCATCAGCACTCAGTTAATTCACTTGTAATGGCACACAAAAGATGCTGTGTGAAATACCTGCTTCACAGATCATCCCCTAACAGAAGTTGAGCTTATTTTGGACTGCTGTCAATACACAAACCCTTAGAAGGACACGGAAGCACAGCATGATCTTCAAAGCTTCCAAACTTTCTACAACTTTCTTCTCAAGTACCACACCACATATTAAAAAACCACAGAAATAGATGAGGCTTTCTTTTTTTATTATTATTTGTTTTTTCTCTCCCCAGAACTTGGCTGGATCTCCAAAGTGCATGTGAATCGACCTGCAGTGGTGAGGCATGCAGAAGAAATTAAAAAATGGAAAACCGTGCAAGGTAATTGGCAAGTAAGTGCTCTCCTTATGCATTCTGTGCCTGTATTTTTAAAGCAGTCACTCTCCCTCTCCAGGCTGTAATATTGAATTTTTTTCAAGATACATGTAAACTTAAAAGATGTGCTTGTCCATGTCTTATTTTAGTAATTTGTATTTGATGATGATGGGATGGAATAAGGTGACGCATTTATCCAAACAAGTTAAAAACCTTATAACTCATGACTGGCAAAACTGCAAATGGATTTAGGTCATCTTTATTCATGAGTGGATTAAATTGTATATTACTATCCCTCCACATTTATTCTGTTTCCCAGACAGACTTCTCTGCATGCTGCCTTCTTATTTTTTAATTTGAAAGCTGTAAGATATGATCATGGTCCCTGTCAAGTTTGACCTACCTGGATGATTTTTCTTTCCTTAAACGTTCTCAACGTGTGTGATTTCATTGCTTAACTAGTTTTTTAGCTAAAGCTCAAAAGTCCTGACTGGCTGTGGCACTTGGTGGGGGGAAGGAGCCCACTAATGTTAGGAAAAGTGGCTTTTCAGCTGCTGAGAGAAGGTACATGGTTGGTTATTGTCCATTTTAATATAAAAAGACAAACTGTTCCTCCATTCACCAAGCAGCTGTTCTACAAACAATGCTTGGGATGCCTCCCCTCTGCACACTGAACAAGTTGGTTTTGTGCAACAGTAGCTGAAAACCTGGGAGCAGGAGGAAGGAGATGATGAAGGATCAATCTTAAGAGTGGAATGTAACAGAACAAAGCAAGAATCATTTAATTATACTTAATTCTCTAAAAAGTTGTTCAAAATAGTCGACATCGTGCAACCATTCTGGAGTGGCTGAAGCTGTGTTCACAATGAGCCCAGATTTTGGGATTACACTTTGGGGGTAATTTGGTGTAGGTGTAAGATGCTACTGGAAGGTGATAAAAAAAGATTTCCTTCCAGAAAGTCTGTGCTTTTTGTGTTATGATGAAATTGAAAAATGGAGATGAACGGAGGAGATTTAGACACCAGCTCAGTATTTCTTCAGAGCTTCTTATGCATAAAAAGTCACTTGATGTCAGGTTTATCAGTCCAGTGGCTCTGAGGTGGGAAATAGCATCAGTGACAAGGTCCAGATGGTTCTCCATAACCATGGCTATCCTCAGACATTGCAGATGCAGAAATGTGAAAGCAAAGTCTTCTTTTGACTGATTGTATTTACCGTGCAAATAACAGAGAGAGAGACACACAGGTTTTGGTTACAGACACTCATTGTGAAGAAAGGGATTTAGTACCACTCCCACAACACAGCTGGAGGACAGATGTTTATTCCTAACACTTCTCCCCTCTCCTGTGGAGAAACACCAGTACTCGAGCAGGGTTTTACTTGGAAGCAAAAAAAAGCTCATAAAACTTTTAATTGTGCTTCTGTTCCATTCTTTGATTAATAAGTCTTTTAAAATTCTGAAGCATTTCCATCTTTAGTGCTTTAACCTTGCCACTTACCTCTTCCTTTTGGGTTTGTTTTTTTTTTTTCACCAAAATTAGATGTTTTTTATTCCTGAATCACACAAAAAGAAGTGGCATGTATCATTAGATACTGCTGAAGACATGAACAAATATCTGCCAGCCCTGTCTGTCTTAAGCTATTATTTCCTTATCCTCCATGTTACATCCTATACATTTCCCCATTGTTGGAGTGAGAGGCAGGCTTCTCATTCCTGCATCTTCTGAGGCAGTTTGGCTTTGGAAGTGTGACCAGAAATGCTCCATCCCTTGCTCTGTTCCCTTTGCAGGCAGCTTGGCTGCTGAAGGCTGTCACCTGCATAGACCTCACCACCCTGGCAGGGGATGATGCTCCTTCCAACGTTCAGAGGCTGTGCTTTAAAGCAAAGCACCCTATCAGAGAGGATCTGCTCAAAGCCCTGGACATGCATGATAAAGGTAGGGTGGCTTCTGGTGGGTGTGTTTTGTTGAGGAAATGTCTGTGTTGCCTCGTTGTTTTCTCGCTTTTTGGGAAGGATGTTGGGCCACTGGTGGAAGTCGGAGTCAGGCCTTTGATTGAAGCCATGTACATAAAGTATCAAAGATTTGTCTTTTTTTCAAGCTTGGATTTATGGACTCTTCAGGCAGCTGAAGTATAAAATATGAGGTCAATTATCTGAGAGTTTGAGCATTTGAGCTAGAAATGCAGGAGGGCTGCTTTAACATCAAGACTGCTCAGTTGCTGCTGGGCTCAGTCTGGCTCCACAAGTGAGAACAGAGCTTGGCAGTGCAGCTTCTCTTGCAGCAATTTGCTGATCAAGCAGGTCTTAACTGCCTGTGCTGGCATTAAACTGTGAGTCTGTGGATAAAAATCCTGGAGTTTTAACTCCTGCTAATGCAGACTTGCTCCCAGGGTCAGGTGGAGGGAGGAAACAGAGAATTGCAGCCATCCTTGGTGTAGTGCTCAACATCCTTGTGAGAACACAGGAGTGGGAGGTGAGGGCAGTGCACACGTGCTCGTGGAGGAGGTGGAATTCTCTGGATGAAAAAGGGAACTGTGGCTTTTGCAGGTATCACTGCTGCAGCAGTTTGTGTGTATCCTGCAAGAGTCCCTGATGCTGTGAACACCCTCAAGGCTGCTGGCTGTAACATCCCTGTGGCTTCAGGTAAGCTTTATTCAAAAAAATATCCCATCAAATACTTTGATATTATAAAATACATAGGAAAAATCCAGAAGTTTGGACTTGCTTTTGTGTCAGGGAGTAAGGTGGAGAGGTAATAGGTGGAAGGAAGGGAACAGAAGGAGGATTTTCTTCTGGTATAATCTTATGTTATCTTTCAACTTCAAGTTTATCAGGAATGCCAGGTCTTTTTGCTGGAAGCTCTTCAAAGGGGCCTTGAAAATATATCAGTGTTTTTCTTACCTGGACAGAAGAAATTGAGATAGAGTGCTGGACAAGTATCAGCATACACTAAGCAAATGATGATGATGGTGGGAGTTCTAATAAAGGTTTATTTTCCCTATCATGTTTGGCTTTTAAGTGTGATCCTGTGTCAAGTGTGTGCCAAACAGCTGCTGGCTCATCCACCTACTTACAGGATGGAGGGGAAAAGAGAATTGGAAGAGTAAAACTGAGAGAATCAGTGGTTTCAGATAAGAGCTTCTTTTTTTGTGCATTCCCAGCCCCACTCACCAAGAAAAGGCCTTGACTCTGCAGTTACCAAAACACCCTGTAGAGCCAACTCTGCTTCCTGCACAAATCCAAACCAGCCCAGCTACACTGAGGACAAGTATCCCAGCCAAAGCCAGCACATCCTGCAGGCTGACCTCAGGGAAGCTGTGTGCAGAGCCAGGGGTTGTTTCCTGCTGAGCAGGCACAGGTTCAGGATTTCACATCCCAAATCTGACAGGGTCAGCTCTTCTCCAGTCACTGCACAAGAGAGATGAGCCCTGAATGCACAGGAAGCAAGAAATAGAATCAGAGAATTACTCAGGTTGGAAGGGAGCCCTGGATGTGATCTGGTCCAACCCCCTGCTCAAAGCAGGGGCAAACTTTGAAGTTAGATCAGGTGTTTAATGCTGAGGTACATGTGAGTTTTTTTGTTCTTGTTTCATTGTTGTGCAGGGGGAAAATCCATACTAAATGCTTTTATATGTCAGAGAGAAAGACAATCTCTGAGAAAGCCATTATTTTTCCCATTTCCAAAGTTACCTTTGGGTTTTGTATTTAAACATCATAAACATGATCTTAAATGGAACTCACTGAAAGCAATTTTTGCTATACTGTGATTTAACCATTAAATAATATTATTATGATTTAACTCAAATAACAACTTAAAATAATTGGAGAAAATTAAATTGCATGTATTGCTTCACATCTAAGCTCACTCCTTGTTTGCTCAGTTCTGCTGGAAGCAATAAGATACTGTGCTTTTATGTAGGCTGGTCTGGAAAATATCAAGAAGATCTTTCCACAAGATGCACTTCCCTTGCTGGACACTGTTTTTTGAGGGTAGAGCTAATGCTTCTTGAGGATGAAGAGAGGGTAGGATGAGATTTAGATTTTTTTGAACCATGGCAAGCATTAAGAAAATGAAGAACGTTCAAACTTTTTGGTGTACCACTGGTATTTTCAATTTTATGGTCAAATTATAAAACTTCAGTGCATTCATAAAGCATTTCTTCTACCTGCTCCCCTTTCATGCCAGTGGCTGCTGGGTTTCCATCTGGACAAACTCCCCTAGAGACCAAACTGGCTGAAATCAGGCTGGCAGTGGAATATGGTGCCCGAGAGATTGACATTGTCATCAGCAGGAGTTTGGTGCTGACTGGCCAGTGGGAAGGTGAGTGAAAAACTTCCTGTGGCAAGGAACCTAAAGCTTTCTCCATGGTCTGTCTATGTCTCTTCCCCAAATCTGTCTATTAGTCCTTGAAGAATTTGGTCTCCCATCTCAGAGTAACTGATAATCTGGGGCTCTGAGCTAAATAAAAACTATTTAATCAAATTCATGACAAAGGGTTGCATTTTTTGAGAGGAATGTTGTTGGAAGTTGTGTCAGGCTGGGCTGGCAGAATGACTTTACGGTTTGAAAATTCAGGTCTACTCCCTCTGTGCCTTTAGAGGATTTTGTGTACAGCATTAAAAAAAAAAATAGCAAGTAAAAGCCTAATTACTTGAAGAGTTTTGTTAGAAAGCCCAAGGGGCTGCTAATGTAGATGATACCTTTTTAAATATACATGTTTCAATTCTTGAGGAAAACACCTATTTGAGTTGTTTTCTTTTTCCTGAAAGTTGAGGGTACAAATTGACTGTTCCTATTATTATTGATGCTCTGGCGTCTGCAGACTACTACTAATTAGTAAGAACAATAATGCTGAAGAGGGTTTTTGCTCTAATTGCATCCTTAATGCACTGTGAATGGTTTGCCTTAAATGCTGACAGTGCTCCTATAACTAATCTCCATGTGAAGGTAGACACATCATTGTCTTGGAATGAATTTGCCGTTTAGCTGTACAAAGCAATGCCATAATATCCTGTTTGCTTGGAAGGCTTTATAATGGACCCCTGGCACCTGACTTTATTTAAGGAAATAACAGAAATCATGGTAATAGTTCATGTTTTCTGGTCTTCTTTCAATGAACAGTTAGAATTGAACCAAACCCCCCACGTTTTCTATCTGTGCCTTCAGGTTTCCTTGCTGTAATATCTTACCCTCTTTTGTAGTTTTTGCAACCTCCATACTTTTGGTCTTAGTTATTTTAGTTATTTATAGGAAGGGGAACTCAGAGGAGAAATACAGGGCTTGGATTCAGAGAGAGAGAGAGAGAGAGAGAATTTGGATCATGACAGAAATGAAATGGACATTCCTTGTTGGCTCCCTCTGCATGGGAGATGAATTATTCTTTGTGGTCACAACTCACAAGGGAGGAGTGCACACACAGCAGTGATGGATGTGCTATAAAAGCTGTCAGTTCACTAAATAAGCAAATTAGGGATGGCTTTTAATTTGGTATGCATATTCTTTTATCCCAGGCTGAAGTCATGACAAGGTTGAAAGCCATCCTTCTTTTGGCATTGTTTATATGTATATTTTTCCTCTCCTATGGCAGAATTCAAATTATTTCCAAATGATTTCTTAAGTTTATTTATAGAATCTGAATCTGTTTGTGACACGTGTTTATGTGATCTTGAAAAAAAAGCTACTTCAGGAACAGAATTTACTTGTCACAGAGATGCCACAAGGTGAAAAAAATACAATATTTAACTTTCCTATTAAAAAAAAAAAACATATTTTGTTGGGTGATTTGGATATTTTGGTGAAAATCTAGTGTTCTATCTTCCTGTTTAGCTTTCAATAGAGGTGTTACCTGTGTGATTAGGGATAGCACAGAATAATCCATAAAATACTTTCAAGGAGTCTAGAAGAAGGGATGAAGAAGGATTTTTTAGGGCTAAATGTAATTAATTTATATTACATAAAATTAAGAAGTGCAGTACCTGTGCCCGTGTTTAAGGTGCTTCATCAGCTAAGCTTTCAGTTCTGTTGTAACTTATGCTAATAGTAGTAATAATAATAATAATAATAAACAACTTCTATGGGTATTTTCTTATGCTGACAGGCTTCACAACTTCAGAAGTTATTGGGAAAAAAAATCTATGTGAAGGACTGCTTTATCTCCCTGTTCATTTTTAGCTTTTCTTCTAGCCTGTGCAATAATTGGGGTCACCACAATAAAATAGTGTTTGTTGCTTTGTGATTTGCTTCAAAGGCTTGTTTGGTTATTAAATATTTTAGTGTGTGTCCAATTATGTCAAGTTATTTTAAAGCAGTTCTTGAATATTGCTGGAGCTCTTTCTGACACTCAGAATGTGTTTTCCAGATCTTTGTGAAGTAATTGTTAAGATCTTTTAAATGCTGAATGTGCAAGCAGCAAAATTACATGAGAAAATAACATTAAATGAGATACAAGTTTATGAATTTACCTACATTTTATAACCTTTTAGCTTTTAAAGCAATGCTACTTTAAAGTAGTTTACTCAGCTCTTGTCTTGTATTACTTGACAAAGTGTGGATTAAACATAAATTATCAATTTGGGTACTTCTTTTAGACACAATGTGGAGTCTTTATGGAAGGAGTGATTAAGTTGACCAACAACTTGTTGAAATAGACCTGGATCTATTTGTTATTCTTTTTTTTCCCCCTGTTATCAGTATTTGCTGCACCTCCTGAGGTTGTGTGGGCTGCAGTAATGTTCCTGCTAATTCCACAGCTGTGAGCAAACATCTGGGCATGCAACACTGTCAGTGGCTTCAGGAGCATTGTTAAGCCATCATTTGCTCTGTGACAGTTGAATTTTAGTGTGAGAAAAGGAGAACCCCAGTTACACTCTGAGAAATTTGAGCATGGCTACCCCTAACACCAAATAAATACACCAAATAAATAGAATTTTTTTACAGTTTCTTTTATCACCACATTTTTAAAGAAGAGCTACTCCATAAAAAAATTAAGCAGTGTGGTTTTTTCCCTCCTTTAATATTTTCATTTCCTTTGTAGGAGATGTGGATTAACCCCTTTATTTTGTGATTTTTTTTAAGGACTAATGTATTACACCAAAGGAACAGATCATCTAGTGCACATTACAGCCAGCAGAAATTATCAGGGATGTTTGCTTGGGAAATGTATGTGGGAAGGAACATTTTCTTTGCTGTATTTAATAGCTGCTAAAATTCAATATAATATACTAAATATTTACAGTGTTAGGAAAATTACAAGAAAACTTACATCTCTCATGTTTTATAACAGTGAAATTAAAACCACAGCTAGTAAAGCATTTTTTTTCCCTACAAAATCTGCATTTTTCTGTCTTCAGGTATCTCAAGTGGTGCAAAGCAGAAGAGTTCTTATGTCACATTTTAACAGCTAGATCAGTAGAGCTACTGCAGACTATATTAGTGAGCAGCTGGCTCCAGGTATATTCTATATATTGGCTTGCTTTGGTGTTTGTTTTTTTTTTTTTTGGAGGTTTATTGGTTTGGGTTTTCTTGGGTTTTTTTGCCTCTTTTTTTTGGCTTTTTTTCCTGTCTTAAGATTTAGACTGCTTTTAGAATGGATGATATTTGTGCTTAATATGCTGGATAGTACTGGCTATTTGCTTTGAGAGCTTTGGCTTTTTCTTTGTTTCCAGGAGTCAAAAAGGAAGTCCCTTGCCCACCTTTTCATGGTGTTCTTAGCTCGTGGTTGAAAAATAACCCTACAGGGTTTCTTGTGATTGAGTTTTTTTGACCAAAATCTTGGTGCCACTGCTGGGGCAGTTGTTCTGGTCACAGATATTCCTGCATCTGGAGCATCCAGCTGTGGTCCTGATGGACCTGAGTTGAGTGCTGGGCTTTGTGGCACCACAGCCTGTCCCACAGTGCCCTGCACTCCTTGGGACACTGAGTACATTTTGAATTGTGAACTAACTCCACCCATACTTCAGACATTTGAGTATGAAACTTCTCCTTTTGTTTTTGAAAGGAGTAGGAGTTTTTTACACTTGTTCTGTATCAAAGCAGAACTTCCAGCTTGCACTGGGGCTGGGATGCTCTGATTAAATTGCTCTGTCCCAAATGTAGCTGCATTTCTATCTGTACTTTTACTGTAGGGTCGAAAATGCCCTGTGAACATCAGCTGTTGTTATAAATGCATCTTATAAAGTTGGCTTTTCACAAATATTAAAGTGAGTGCTATGTGTATAATATTAGAAATTTTGCTGTATTAATATAGTTAATTTTATTTCTAGTATTAATGAAACTTAGAAATACTAGGGTGATAAAAACACATTTTTAAGCTATAGCATGGTATTAAAGTAAAGACTGTTTTTTTTTAATATATAACCAAGAAAAGAGTAAAGATAATCAGGAGATTTCTCACATTTGTGGATTATCCTATCTGGACAAAGATAACAATGACAAGAAGCCAGAGCCCCAGGAGAAGAATTTATGGACCCCAATTATCAGAGAGGCAGCAGAATGGCACCACCAGAAGAGATGAAGACTGGGGGGGGGGTTTAAGACCTCAGGGGAAACACCTAAAAAGAATGTTTGAATCATGCACAGGATGTATGAATATTCAACAAGCTGAGGTATTTAAAGAGGTGTTTTTGGGTTATTGGGTGTGGGTTTGGCTGAGTGCCCATCACCCGGCCATCAACTCTGCTTTGCTGTCTCTGATTGCCTTTTTATTCAACTTTTATAAATTTTACAAGAAAGGGAACCTCGTTTTTCACAGCTATTGTCTGCAATAATTGGTCTCTGAATAAAGAAACCTACACACCTGCCCCATTAAAGTGTGCCCACTTCTCCTGCACCCCAGCTCACCTGCCAGACACGGATGATTGAGGATGCTGAGCCCTTCCTGTCCGTGGGATGATGTGTGCTGGCAGGCAGAGAGCCTGCTCAAACCAGCTTGATGCTAATTGCATGGAAAAGCACCTTCCAACTACAAGGGAGGGTGCTGGAGCTGCCCTGCCAAGGGAACAGCAGCTGTGAGGATGTAATTTCTTTTCATGCAATCCAACCTAAACGTGCATTTTGTTGGTTTTATTTTGACATTTCTGGTGGTGCAGCCTAAAGGTAGGGAAAACTTTTTTTCCTCTTGTTACTGAAACCAGCAGAAGAAGAAAGCTGTTTTCTCTGGGTTTTCAAAAGCTTCAGGAAGGAGTCACCCCACTAAAAGAGATTTTGTTTGGATCTAACGTGAGCAGGGTTATTAAATGCACAAAAAAAAAAGAGAGAAAAATCACAGGTCCTTTGTGTTTCCTTTTTGAGCCTCGATTTGATGTAGGTTTCTGGAGCATCACCAATTGATCAATAAAACATGTTAGACTGCATGCTAGTACTGATTAATTCACACCTTTGGTACACAGTAAGAAACAAGGTGAAGCCTGGTGTCTATAAAGGGACTTGCTAAGTGCATCAGCCAGTTGTCTGCTAATGTGTGCAGCATGTCTCAGAAGGCCAGCCCAGCAATTCCAGCTCTGGACACCCTGGTGTGCCCATGACATCAGTCAGATGAGGGCCCTGCCACAGCTGGCAAACCCTGCTCTTCACTTCCAGGTCTCACTTAAGGGCTGAGGGGAAAAGAAGTCGAGTATTGCTGAAAAAAAAAATAGTCTTTATAGTCTGGACTGTTTTAGCAAGACCTGTTTAAAGCTGTATTTATGCCTTTTGTCAATGAACTTTTTGATTATGTGTTTGAAGGTTGGGTACAGTTTGTCTAAAGGACCCTCTTGCAAAGCATCCTGTTTGTTCATTTTGCATCTTAGTCTTTTTTTAAAATTCAAAATCCAGAAATGGTGACTGTGCACTGTAAGAGCTGCTTTTCTCCCCACACTGGAGCAATCTTAAACATCCCCAAGCAGCCAACTTCTGACAGCAGTGCTTCATTCATTTCTAGCTCTTATAGTCTCCCTGTGTGAAAACTTTTGTGGGAGCACTGCGGAATTTTACCAGGAAGGGTTGGGAGAGTTTCACTGGCCAGGAGCAGAGGAAAGCGTAGCTGTCTGTGAGTCCTGATTCAATGTACACCATATTTATTGCTGGAAAAGCTGGCTTAAGATCAATCTTTACTGTCATAGCATTTTTTACTGCTGATGTATTCATGGGTATTTTGTACATTTGTAGTTTTGAGAACAGACATTAATAGCTATTAAGTAAAGTCTGAAGCTGCACGGCGTTGTTAATTACCTCCAGTCATGGAATTTATTGCACTCACAAAACTTAAGTTCCTGAGTGCTACAGCTAATTATGAGACTGGAAATTAATCCAGAAGTGGAAGTTACAGCCATGCTTGACAATATCTCTCAGGCAACTTTGATCATTTCCACGTGCCTTTGTCCCCAGGGCTGTACGAGGAGATCCGGCTGTGCCGCGCCGCCTGCGGAGAAGCTCACATGAAAACCATCCTGGCTACAGGTGAACTGGGCTCCCTTGCCAATGTCTACAAGGCCAGCATGATAGCTATGATGGCAGGTAAATGCACTTGGCTCTCCTTTTAAGCTAAGAATGTCTCTGCTGTGTTGCTTGTGAGGCTTAAAAAATTCCAGTCGTGGAATTTTGGTGTTGTCGATCGTCGAAGAAACTCCTGTGGCAATTGCTGAAGCTGCAGGTGGAGTAATGAAGTGTCACTTGTTTTGTGTAACCTACGTACAAAAAACTGCATGAAATGTTAAGTAAGAAACTGATGAGTGGCAAGGGTTGTAGGAACAAGGAAAACTCGTTGTCAAACAGGGTATTTACTGAAGGCATTAGGGGCAGACACACTTGTGGAGGCAGCTGTGGTGACCTGCAGACAGGATGAAGGTAGGTAACTCACAGCCTTCTTTAAAATGCAAGGGGAACTTCCCTGTGAAGATGCATGCCAAAAGCTCTCAGTTTTGATTTGTGATCATTTCTGACCCCCTCTGAGAGGGCAGCTCAGGAAACCAACTCTATCCTGAGCAGGACAGAATTTCCAGGGGCTGTGCATCTTTGTAGGTGTTGTATTTTTGCACAGCTCAGCACCCCATTTGATCCCAGATTTCCAGCGGTATACTCTGTCTCTGCAGCTTTGGGTCTGTGCTGGTACAACTTTCCCTAGTTGAACCAGGATTATAGTTCTGTGTTTTAGTGCTGTGTTGGGGATGTAAAATTGGGAATTGGCTTTTCCCACCCTGCTTGAAAGAGGGCTCCTCAAGTTTATTTCTAGAAGTGTAAAGACATTTTAAGACTTACTTGGGCTAATCTGTCTTCTAAACTTCCCCTCATTTTTTGTGTTGATTTTTTTCCCTTCTTTTTTTTCCCCTCAGACTTGAAATTCTTACTTTAAAGCAAGAAAAATCGTAATCAAGTGTCTTGTCAGTATTTAAATAAATATTCAGCTTGCTGCTGACCTCACTGTTACCATACACAGGTCTGTGCTTCTCTGATTCAAGTGGAATGGAGAGCATTTCAGGCTTCTGACAAGCCCAGCTACAATGTCAATTAGTATCATTAGACACAGAGGATCAGTCTTATGCCACTAAATATTTGTTTTAATTAGAAGAGGTGTAAGAAATACATGCTTCCTCTTATTTAAACTGATGCACTAATCATTATGATCTCTTTTTGTACCACTGGGTAGTGAAGAATTCAGCTTGTAAAGCATTTTACCATTTTTCAGAATTTTGCTGGTGTAGTTTTTTTGAAATACAGCAGATGGCTCTATTGTTAATGATTTTCCTTGCCTAGTTATTCCCTTTACAGGATACTTATCCATCTGAATATATCCAGTAATTTCCTTATTTCAGTCTTTTGCTTTTTCTTTGTGGGTAGGCATAAAAAATAAGAATTCATTTGTGCACTACATAGCTGCACTGAGGGCCAGGCTTTCAGACTCCAACTTGTCAGAACTGCTGAGAGCCTGGAATTCCTGTTGAATTTTGTTTTATTTGTATCATTTTGGGGAGAAAATGAATCCATAGTATAGTGGATTGAACTGAAAAAAACTGGCTTTAGAAGTTTTTGCTGCCTCTGACCAGTTCCTCCTGTCCTCTACAGCAAAACACAATTCCTTCAGCTGTGCTGTTGGAAGTGCTTCTCATGTGTCATTGTAAGCTGAGTTTTCAAAGAATTACAGTTGAAAATGATTCCAGAGAAGGGTTAACTAGTTTGCTGTGGGGTTTTTGATGGGCTGGCAGTGTTTTCAGGTTTTTTTGTGAAATGGTCACAGCCTCAGTAATCTGGTTCACAGCCTTGCTTTGCATGCAGTTGTTTCAGTGCAACTGAGGATGTTAAACTGTTCCCACTTCACTCTCCATGAAGGCAGCCTGTCATGTGGGGAGCACAAAATCCTGGGCTTACAGATGTTTGCAGTGCCTCTCTGAGGATGCACACATTCACCAAGGTCCTGAAGCACAAAGCCACCAACATATAATAGATAATATAATACACAATATATAATATAATATAGATATTATGTTTATAATATATTATTTAAATATACAAGGTATACAATATTAATGTAATTATTATATTCCTATTAGATATATACATTATATATTTGTTATATATAATATTAACTAGTTATATTATATAACTAGTATATTATATATAATTTTCCTCTATGTGAACTGCTGGCTCTTGACTCCTGTTGTCTCTGAAACAATTCCCCATGGCCACTTTTTCTTCATTTTGCAGTAAAGTCCATAAGGGGAAAGACATCAGAATGGGAGGAGGCACAAAGTTACCTTAAATTCCTTTAACCATGCCTTTACCAACTTGACTGACACGCCATAAATTCTTCTGGAATGTTTCAGAAGCTATTTCTGGGTGAGGGAGGCTGACATCTCTCCAAGGACAGTGACTCACCTGGCAGGAGTAATCTCTGCAGTGCTGAGGAGGGCAGGGAGCTGTGCACAGCAGTGGCCCTGTCCCACTGCCAAAGGAGCACCCTGATTTTGGAGAGCTGACTGACACAAATGCCTGGCACTGAATCAGGGGATTTTGGGTCATGGCTTTAGAGCATCCACTGCCATTTCTTGTGCTCCTTCAAGTGCTGGTGGTGGTTTGAGTGCATGAGCTTCTCAAGAAAACTGCATTTTTGACTTTGCTTTGGGGACAGAGGGTCAAGTAATTAGTGGTGGTCAATGTCTGGTGTATCTTTGTGTAAATCATGCCCATTTCTACAGGAGACACTCAAGGCTGTGCCTAAGTGGTCTCTTGGAATAAACAGTCCTAAGGAACACAGATGGGTTCCTGACTCCCCCATGCCAGTTGTAACTATTAAATATTTCCTGACTGAGAGTTTCCAAGAAGTTTCACAATTTTTTCTTGAGAACATTCAAGAAAACATTCTTGTACGTAGTGGGAGAGGTGGGCCATTTTTAAACTTCTGTTTCTTGGCACAAACATCAGAAACAGCCAAGGAAGGCAGACAGGGAAGGGAAAGATGAATTTGCAGTGGGAAAGGAATACTTCAGTAAAGCTGTTGATGATGACATTGCATATTTCACTCATATATAAGATTTTTATTTTGGAAAACCATATTACCTAATTACAAGTCTTTATTGTACTGTGTAACAATTCACAATCATTAGGATGCACGGACTAGGAAAGAGATGGAAGAAGTGATTCAGTAAAGGTACTTTGAAAGTGAAAACTTGATCTGTGTCATTTTGACTGTGAAAACTGATTCTTTTACAGCACACTTTGGGAAGCTGAGGGAGCACAGCAGTGACATGTGAAAGATACTTCTTTTTAAGATAGCCATATATCTAAATAAGTATCTGTGTAAAGAACAGCAAAGAGGGATGTATGTTCTTCTGCAGCTCTACTGATGTATGGGTTTTAAACAATTTTTTCACAGGCCATTAAACAATTAATCAAATAAGTGGTATGTGGAGATACTGACTAATGCAAACATTGAATTTAGGAAGGGAATGAGTAGTGCTAAAACAAACCAACTTCTAAAGTCTCTAGCACAAGAAATCCTGCAAGAAGTAGCAGAAGGTGGCTGAAGCAATAAGGTCTCTGATATCTAGAAGGGGAAGATTAAAACACATTGAATATGTGAGCAGAAATGGTTTTAGATCCTCTGATGCTGTTCATTCCAAAGGGAACAGAAATAAGATAGCCAAGTAGTGAGGAAAAGCTTTGTGTTGCAGTTCACAGGAGAGAGAGGTGGTTTGGAACATCACCAAACAATGCCTGGCTACACAAAGCTTTTACCTCAGCTCTAAACAGGATTTTTATCCTGGGGTTAATGTTAGGGAAGACAAACTCTAAGATGGCAGTAGCTGTTGCTGTTCTGAGCACTTTCTTGCACAGATTTGTTCTGGGTAGGGTTATGTGGTGTGGCTGTAAACATGCAGTCATGTGAGTGCAAGGGCATGCATGTGGACCACTGTGAACCACAACTCCTGCCAAGTGACTGTTTCATGAAAAATGAGAGACCAAGGAAACCAAACTGGCAAAACTGACTGAAAAGCAAAGCATGCTTTGCTCAAATGCAACTAACATAGGAAACAAGACTACTGAATAAGTAATACTACTTGGCACCTAGTACTTTATGTCTTCAAAGCACATAGCTGACATTAGCAGAGTGAATCTTACAGTTGCCTTGTGAAATATGAGACAAAGATAATAACAGAGAAAGCAAAAGTCAAACTGAGATCAGTTGTGAGTTCCTGGCTTTAAATCTCATGCTCAATCCAAAAATCAAGGGTTCCCCCCCAGTAGCATGTGAGTGGTGTTATGTGTTGGTTTGATTATGTGTCTGCAACTTCTGCTGTAGTTTGATACCAAGTCAGTCAGTCATTAGAGCCCAGAGCATTTGCAAATAAAAGGTGGAGGTGCTTGCAGTTGGCTGCTTAAGGGGCTTATCAGGACAGTGATTATTGCTGTGGAGTTACACTGGGAGTGGATCACCTCCCTGCCTGCTGCAGCAGATGTCCTGCATCCTGCATAGTCTGGGCTTGTCCTGCATCTTCAGAGCTCTGGTTAACACCGCTGAAAGTTTGGTGTAAAGGACAAGCTCAGAAGGCACTGTGGAAAACCAAGATGCAGTGTGACTGTCTCAAAGTTCTGAATGATATCATGGACTAACAAAGTTATTGAATTAGGAGGAAGATCAAAAGATGGAGTGTCTTTAAATACAATCAGCCTAAAAGAGGTCGGAACAGAAACAAGTGATTTCATTTGTTCTGGTGCAGAATGGGGAGAAATAAAAAAAAAAGCCAGCAGTATGAGAATGCAGATAAGAGCATGTTCAGTGAGGCACTACAAGGATGCTCCCTTAAATGAGGTAATTGCCTACAAGCTTAACAGTGATATTGCAGCTAATCACTAGAAATAATGTAGGCGTGATAGATAAGCTTGGAGTTGAAAAGTTCCAACAATGCAATCACAATATCCTCAGGTTTGAATTGCTGATGAGAGGCCATACAAAGACTAGCAGCAAGAAAAAAAAGAGAAAAAAAAAATCGTGGGGCTTGAGTAAAGCAGACCTTGAAGGAATGTGAAATAAGACTTAAAATTCTGTCTGGAGCTCAGTAATATGTGTGTAGGGAATCAGAAGTGAAGGAATGGAAAGTGGTTGAGACAGGCTAGGGCAGGCTCTCATGAAATGTCTTTCCAGTTGAGTCAACAGCACCCTGCATGGGTAAGTAGAGGACAGAAGTAACACTTAAGAGAAACAAAGATGTTGGGGAAAAAATAAAGATGCAAAGAGTCTGTGAAGTGAGAACAGAGTTAGAGTGCATACAGTGAAGCCTCATTTGTTTGCAGTTTGTTAAAAACCCAGACGTGCATGCAATGGCACATTTTGTTATGCATTTATTTATGTGCTTACTGAGCTGTGTGCCTGCCTACACAGTCATATCTGAGGGGAGATCTTTATTTGGGGCCATTCATATTTGTCAGAGCAGGGTGCCTGGCAACTCTGCTGATTTTGTGCAAGGCCTGTTCTATTAATGGTCTTCTCCTGTAATCAGGAAATAAGAATATATACCCTCCAATGAAGTCAAAGAAGAAATACCAGTGTAAAACAGTGCAAAACTTGTCAGCTCTGTGCCTGTTTGTTTGAGTTTGTGTTACCCACACCACCACCTGACTTTATCCCTCCACCATCTCCACTTGCAAATAGAAGCAGTGCTATTTCCAAGCCCTTCTCACCCAGAAGAACACCAAGTCAGGAGGCCAGAAGATGAGTTTGAGGTTGCAGAATGACTTCCAGCACATCATCAGTTTTGACAACTGGTTTTCTGTGTGTCAAATTAGCACTTGCACGTCTTATAGAACCTCTGTGAGGCCTAGTAAATTAAGATATAAACAGAAATGTGTTCCTCTTGTTAGAAGGTAGAAATTTTTGTGCCTGTGCATGAAGATGGAATGCTCCTGGTCACGATTCAAATTGGGAAACGGAGCAAGAGAAGATCTGGACATTTTCTGGTGGGAGCTGCTGGCTGCGATTTCCTGGTACAACCAAGTACCAGGAGCATATACCAGGAATACCAGTATATCTTCTTATTTCCTGGGAGTGACAGTGGTGCTGGGAGCCAGCAGAGCTCCAGGTTGGTGCTTTGTGCACTGCAGCAGGCAGGAGCAGCAGGGAGGTCCCCCTTCCTGCAGCTGTTCTCACAGCACTCTGCCCAAAATGTGCTTCCAAATGGCAGAGTTCTGTCGTGCTTTGGTGCTCTCCCTGCGCTGAGCAAAGTGGAATTGCAGAGGGGCAGGAATGTGACAGCTCCTTAAAAATCCCAGGCTCGTCCTTCTCTCTGAGGAGAAGGCTTTGAACACTCATTTCTGCTTCTTGACCTTTAAGAAAGGGTCCATTCTTGATGTCTGTTCTTTATTATATTCTTGAAGCTTTGGAGCTGGTTGGGAAATAGCAGGTTGCAGTGAGTGGGCAGGCACTGACAGAGCAGCACACTGTTGAGAGGGGTCAACCTTCTATTAGCAAATTATCCTCAGTGCCTGAGTAGCACTTTGCTTTTGCTGATATTCAAGATCTTTCCAAAACATGTTAATTAAGGGGATATCTAAACGGTATACTTTCAATTTATAACAACTGATGCAGAGAGGTGAGAAAGCACCCCTGTTGGGTTAATTTTCCCCATGAATGAAACCTTGTCTCTATGTTAAATAACTTGTTAGAATTTGAATTAAAACTTCTGAAGTTTCATATCACCTCAGACTCAGGGATTGTTGCACAGTGAATAGTTCCAGTCAAACATGCCAGCAAAATAACAGGGCTTCCTGGCAAAAAAATTTTGCATCTGTGAAGCTCTGGTATTGAAGGTAATGGTTTGAGAGAATGCAATTTTAAAACATGGAAATATTATGTAAAATCAATAGATGTACTGGGTACTATTTATTTCTCTGATATTTCAGGTTGGGGTTTTTTTATTCTGTCAGCAGCAGGTGTTAAATTCTACTAAACCAGTGAAAAATAGAAATAAATATTTAATTTACTGTACCTATCAATTATATAAAATTGGCTTATGAAATATTAAAGTATCTTTTACGAGATAAGTAGGAACACTGGATAGAAAATCCAGTTGCTTAACAGAAGCATAATATAGATGTGGAAATAAACTAAGCATGATTTTAGGGTTGTAGGTCCTGGATTTTTTTTTTGTTTTGTTTTGTTTTGCTTTTTTTTGTTGTTGTTGCTGTTTAAGGTGTCAAGGCCTTGTGGTTGTAGCTGCCTAATTTGAAGATACATGCTCATGGCAGCAGCAATGTAGATTTAGACTTCTGAAGACAAATGTGTTGAGTGGAAAAATACATCAGGAATATGTGATCTTGAACATCATTAGGGTATTTTAAAGAACTGTGGACACTCGCTTGAACATACCATTTAATCATAAGGACACAGGGAAAAACAAAGGGGCATAACAAGAGATGAGCACAAACATAAGTGAAGTACCAGTTGGGCCATGAAAATGGGACAAAACCAAGAAGTTTCCCATAAGGAGGGCAAGGATTTTTTTCCTTAACTGAACATTAAAGCTGAATGTTAAAACACACTGATATCAATATAAAGACATCCATGAGGCTTTATCAAACATGTCCTAATGGTGCTGATGCTGCATTTTGAAGAGTTACATCATAAAGTGCAGAGAAACCCTGGGTACCCCAGCTGACTGCTGGGTTGCATGAGCACTTTCCTCACTGAGCTACAGTGGTCAAATGCAAATGTATTTATCACAGAATATGCTCATTTCAGTGGTGTTTGGAAATAGACTCTTCCAGCTTGCCTCTGTGGTTGCTTGCAGAGTTTTTGAGGAGTGACACACAAGGAACTTGAATTTCCTTGGGAGCTGGGTTACTTGGAGACTGACTCCCAGCCTTTCTGTGTTCCTCTGGTTCTTCCTGTTACAGCTCAGATTGTGTTGGGGAGATCTTGGAAGGAATGGAAGAAATTCCCTTCTTTGACAGTATTTGGAATTTCATCACTTGGGAAATGTTCCTGATTTGGTGTTTTTTTCTTGGGTTTTTATTTTTCAATTCCTTTTCAGAAATTGTAGTTTTAAAATTCAGCATCTCTCAGATAAGACAATTTAAGATTTCTGCCTGTACTTTATATTTACTGAAGACAATGGCTTTCCCAGAGGTGTCTGTAGTAGTCATCCTTCTGAGGGAATTTTTCAAAGACTAAATTGACAGCAAAGGCCACAGTCTTCATGACAAATCAACAGGGATCTGACATCTGATTGTCTTTTGTACCTTTGATGTTTCTTTCCTGCTAGCTTTTGGGCTATAAAGTGATTTCCCTGCAGTGCACTGCTGCAGCTGATTTCTAAAGTTGAGTTCTTCCTAAATCTAAGACGTAGGAAAGATTTCTCCTTGGTGATACCAGGAGCTCTTCTTGAGTATAACAACTTCTTTCCATCACCTCTGCAGTCACGTTTCCAGTCCAATGTCCAATTTACCAGCCTGTCCCAAATATCACAGGAGTGAAGGAGTGAAATCTTGTCGTTTCTCACAAAGATCTCTCAATTCCTCTGTAATGGACCAAAAGGGAGACAAGGGATGATGTTCCATATTCCATGCACCACACTGAACCTAAATTATGGAATACAAAATTGTGAGTCATATCTATCTTCAAAAGCCTCTTTCCCACTAGTCCTGGAAGGTGAACTGTGGAGAACTCAAAGGAAGCACAAAGCCTAGCTCCTAAATGGAGCTTTGGAACAGAGCTGACCCCAGGATGTGCAAGCAGCTTGCTGGGATATGATGGAGAGGGATGAAAAGGAGGGGGTGGCGTTTCTCAGCTGGCTCTCTGCTACCATGACACCATGTATGTGCTGTTGATAGCTAACTAGTTAGGTTTATGTTGTAATCAGGCACTTTGCAGCTGCTCTGGATCTCCAGAGCAAATCCATCTTCTCAGTAGCTTTCTTGGTTGCCAGTTGCAGCTTCAAGGCAGGATCCTCCAGGAACTTCAGCTGGGTGGACCCTGTGCTATTGCAACAATGCCATTTCCAGTGCCTGGGTTAGAATCACACAGCTTTAAACTGTCTCCAGAGAGCACTGCAGAAATGCTTGGTTTTTTTCCCTGGATGTAAAGCAAAAACATCCTAATTAAATAAACAAAGCTACTCCATGCCCTTGAACAACTTCTTGGTGAGTCCATTTGCAGGCACTTGCTTGTATTATGAAGTAAGGACTGAAGCTGGGAGAGGAACTCAGGAAGAAAGTAATACATTTTTCTTCTGAAATGTGGAAATGATTGATTAAAAAAAAAAAGTTAGTGAGAGATAAAGAGAAGCTTTTAGGTTTGAAGTGTTCCTGTGCCTTTTTTACTGTCTTAAGAGCACAGGTTTGGAGTGAAACACAGGAACATGCAGAGCACTTTGTCATCTAAGTATAAAAGTGCTGCAGATGAGAACAAATAATTATTAATTAGGAACACCACTGTATTTTGTTGCTCTTTGCTGTCTAATGAATGCCTTGTTCATGGAAGACAGAAGCAGGAGAGGTCTGAGATTATTTGAGGGGAATTTTCATACAGTGGAAGGCAAAGGAAAGATAAGAACAGTTAAATTCAGAAGGAGGTAACTAATATGGCTTTTGAGGTATCAGTGATGTATTTTGTACTATTCATGGCAGTGACTCCTGTATGGCTTGTGAGTTTTCTACATTTTCATTTGGTAAATTAGGTGGGACATCACATAAAGAGTAAAGTAATCAGTGAAATATAGAAAGATTGAGATCATCACGATCATGCAAAGCTTGCAGATGCCTTTCCACAAAATGTGGTTAGCTCCAGCACTGATTTTTATGTTAATTTACTAGTGAATAATTTAAAAAGACCTGTTTACTTTTTAATAAAAAGGAAAGATATAAATTGGCTGAGTGTTCCTAATGTTACTTACAGCTGCCATTGAGCAGATGTTAGGGATTCTTAGTGGTAGGCTAGACCAAAATAAGTTTTATGAATAAACAAACAATTTCTTTTTACTACCAACTCTTTCAGGCTGATTCTCTCCCAAATTCACTGTGAATGGCTTTTTAAAGTCTCCTCATAAATAATTACCTTTCTTGTGGCACTTTGTTCTAGGCACTTGGATTTTAATTACAGTGATGAACTGTTTTAATAAGTTGTTAAATAATTTTTATCTTTTTAGGAGCGAATCCATTTTCTGTTTCTCTTTGACTTCATCGGTTCCTGGGACTTTAATCCTTTTATTTCTTGCTAATTCACTTTATAAATTCATGCTGGAGAAGTAAACAGCATGCAGCAGCATCGTTTTCTTTTGAACTCTGTGCACGTACACCCACCTCAGCCTGCTGGTTATCACTGGTCTCCTGTTACTAGTAACCATTTTGTTTAACTCAATCATTTGGATCACAGTAAGTATGAAAAGATAGGCAATTAAATGGAGACAATGTGGTTTTTGCTTTGGGCTAATGTCTGGGGGCCTTAAAGCCCTGCACGGAAGTGAGCAGAGCGCTCAGTTCGTAGATAAGGGATGTGTAACACAGCTGTTCTTCACCCCAGAACAGCACCTTCCCATGTAAATACTTATCAGACACCTTTGAGTGTGATTTGATGTTGGGAGGTGCTGAACACAGAGTTCCTCCTGGCTTTTTTTTGCTGTTTCTGCCAGAAGGAGAGGTGCAGACAGGGGTGGTCGTGCTTCCCGGTGCCTCTGGCATGTGACAGCTCAGCAAAAACCACAGGGGATGTTCTGCTTGACCTCCTCTGTTCCTGAACATCTGAGTGAAGAAGTCATTGATACCAGAGTGAGGCTCTGAAATAATCCTGCAAAATTTACAGATTTTTTTTCTTTTCTTTTTTCTTTCTTTATTTCCTTTTCCTGTACAAAAGGTGTAAAAAGTGCTGTCTCAGTGAATAGTGACATTTAATAACTTGCCACTAAATGCCTGTGAGGATATATATGCATCTAGCAGAAGGAGAGTTTGATGTTCCATTTCTTTGATTCCCAGTGTTTCAGTAAAAAGAGTGGCATGCCAAAGCTCAAAATGATAATATATATTTAGTGTAAATTTTAAAAAATGTAAAACCTATCTATAAAATGTATATTTGGAGACTGGAGTATCATCTTTGTTTTGCCAGTGGACTGGTGAAATCAGCATTTCTCTATCAGTTTCAATGATTTGTTCTAACCAAAACCCATGCAGTTGTTTAATCAGGTTAATGGTGCTTTTGGTTTGAGGTTCTCACCATAATTGCAGTCTGTGGTAAGATCAGCACACAGGCTGATGACAAAGGGAGGTGGAGAAACAATCCCCTGGCATATTAAATACCTTTTTATGAGTTGCTCCCTATTTGTGATGGTGCTTGCTGGTCTTTTTTATTTCCCTCATTCGAGCAGTGCTCAGGAGATGTTATGCCAGAAGAGTCTGACTGAATTTATCAGCAACACACCTTCATAAAGCATCCCTTTGAAATGAAATTGTTAGTTTTGCCATGTGAGCATTGTTAATAATGCAATGGGAGGAAAAAAGGATTTCTCAAAAAACCAGAAGTGTCTTTCCCTGGCCTCCAGCAGAGAGGTGCCTCCTGCTTGCAAGTGTGGTTGCACAGTCAGGGGTTTGGGTTGTTTTTTTTTTCATTGAAGGGAGCTGGCAGGTTTTTTGGTATTCAGGCTGCCTGAAGAGTTTGGAAACATTGCAAAAGAACCCTACTGACAGTAGTGAAAATGTCTGTCTGTACCTGGAAGTTCTCACCTACACTGTGGCCTTTTGCAGTTCTGCCACATGCCAAATTATCGAGGTGGAGAAACAAAAAAGGAAACACTCTGAGGGGCAGAATCTCCTGAAAAGTAGGAGCTTTAAGTAAGATTGATGCCCTTTAAAAACAAGCATTGTGATGCCTTATGTGTATAGGTAAGGCCACCCAGGGTGTTACCCTTTGGACATCTGTTGCAGCACGAGAATCCAGGAAGTCCCTGATAAAATCTGTGTGTTTGCAACTTGTTGGTGTTGAAGATGCTTGAGTGTCATAAAAAATAAGCTGAAAGTGCCTCACATTATCCTGGTAACCACCTGATCACCAGAGTGGAATATTCATCCCTCCATGCAAGCCCTCAAGAAATCTGTTCTACCTGATTTGTAAAAGCCAGGTGGAAACAAACAGATCTCAGATGAGTCTGGTGAGATCTGGCACCTTGTATTTTTGGTTTTCAGGCAAAGCCAGAAGCCAAAACACTGACCCTTCCAGTTGCTCTTTGAAAATACCTTTGATCCTGGAAATCCTCCTGGTACTGAAGCCTTCAGCTGTGCCAGCTGCCTTGATTGTAGGGACAGTGTGGAAGAGAGGCTGATGCTGCTGTTTGTCCTCTGCATGACAAAGAGGCTGGATGCTGGATGGAATCTGACTGTGGCATTAAGACATGGACTTTTAAATCTCAGAAATTAATCCTGCCTTTCTCTGGGTTAGCGTGGGAACAGAATCTTAAACTGCTTTTAACATCAGGTGTTGAAAAACACTCAAAATGACATTGAAGTGTCATGATTTTGGCTTTATTATGGATGGTGGATTTTTTTTTAAATCTTTAAAATTCATAGCACCTTCTTGATAGAGTAGACTGATTTTCTATTTGCTTTATTCAGTGTGGTGTATTTCCAATTTGATTTTAAACAGCTATTTCTTCAATTTGAGTAATTTTGTTACAACCTAATAGGCAACACGTAAGTGTACCTGAGCTTTAATGTTAACATATTTGTTTCAAAGTTGTTATCAATGTTAAAAAAGCACAAAGCTAAATGTGGTTGCTAAAACATGGAATGCAATATGCCATGCAGTGCTGTGGTTCTAAGCCATCATGCATATTTATTATTTTCTTCCAAATTGCAGTGCTATTACTGGTAGATATATCAGGGTTTTAGCCTCAGTCTGTAATATGTCATGTGCAGCACAACATTTTGAGAGGCTGAGATGTATTGATCCAAAACCAAGAATGCCAAGAGGGAAAAAAGCCTGACCTAGACCAGTGCTGTTTTAATTATATCACGCTTTAAGCTAGTTTATCATTGTTTAGGTTAATTTAAGTCTGAACGAGGAAGTGATGCAGAGCATTTCAGTGTTTGTAAATGAAGCTTAAAGGGGGGAGATTTTCAAATCAAGTCCAGTTTTCCCCCACAGCATTTTGGTTTTTCACCCATCCTAGCCAGAGCCCATGGCTCAGTGCTGAGAGTGCTTCCATTGAGTCTGAAAGGAGAGGCCAAGCTTTATGTTTCTTCATCAGTAATTGCTGGAGGAGGCCATGGATTTGGGAATCTGGGGCCAGAGCTGTGCCACCAGCACTGGGTGCACCATGCTGTACCCTCGAGCTGTGCTAGACAGGAGGTTTCTACTGATGTCTCTTGTACTTTGAATCTTGCCCCAAATCAGGGCAATGATTAAAAAATAGCCCACAGAATGGCTTGTAGAGGAAATCAGCACTGCAAGTGCTGAGAGAAAGGTCTGGGTAAAAAGCAGTGATAGTAAGGTTAGGGTTAGGTGTTGGGATGCCTTGATTTATTTCTTCTTTCTGCCTTTGGCTTGTCACATATCATTAGGCAAACTGCTTTAGCAGCTCCAGTAGTGCCATCTGCAAAAGGAAATAAGGTTAATGTAGGGCACACACTGTAACAGCCCTGAGTGCAGGATGTGGTGCACCCTTTTAAAGAATAAAAATGGGAGAGAAACACGAGATTTGACAAGCAGCTAACAATACAGGAATTCCTTAAACTTCCTGGTTGTCCCACGACAAGTCACTCCTGCTGCTTCCTCCTTGGAGAGGAAGAGGAATGGCTGTTCCAGCAGCACATAATTGCCTGAACTCCTGCACCCTGGCATCTCCCAGCACTGCTGCTGCATGGCAATGAGGGGAGGTGGCTGGGAGCATGTTTCCTTCTGGGCTTCAGGGTGGCTCCAAGCCAGGTGCCACCAGTGACAGGGATTCCAGCTGTGGGCTTTGGACCTGGAGCACATGTCAATTATTTATCTCCTCTTTCTCCGTGCCCCACAAGGATTGGATTGGAAGGAATGCTCTATAAATAACAAGTGCCTGTGCTGTGTAGCCAGAGCAGCAGAAGGTGGTATGGCTCTTCCTGGTGAACCTTCTAAAGAAACATTTTAAATGAACACACAAGAAACTGATACTAATTAAGCAACAGTATCCTGTGGAGACCTGAGGTAGACGCTGCAGCAGTGTATTAGCAAGGTATGCATAATTCAGCAATGCTGAATTCTTTCAGACATCATCTACAGGGAATTTTGCATGAGTATGGACTTGATAATTTGTCCTTTGTGTGCATGTGTAAGAGTTCCTAGGGCCTGCAGAACCCCTGTTACAGGAGGTGCTGCTCAAGAAAGGGAGCATCCATTCTGAGTCTTGGAAACCAAGCTGGGATGGTTGGATGGGTTTTCAGAAAGTTGTCCTTGTAAAAAGAATTAAATGTGGAGCCCTATGATGGGATTTTTACTTTTTTCCCCCTCTGTGCAGGCACTTTTTTGAAAAGAGTTACAAAACACGGGCAGTTCTCAACAAACCAAAGTTATAAATCAGCATTTTTCAATGGTAGCTGAGAACAGGCATGTGACAACACACACAGGCACATCACCCAGTGGTCTGGCAGTGCAGTGTCATGGAGCTAAAGCTACTCACTGCTAGTGAATTGTCACAGCTGTGCATTCTCTTCTCCTGCATGGCAAAGTGAAGCTAAAGGGGGAATGTATTTTATCTTGCTGCTGGAGCAGGATAAGGACATGTAAGTGGGACAATTAAGGATGAGGACATGTAAGTGGGACAATTAAGGATGACTCAACTGACAAGAATTAGCTGCTACATTAGCCTTTTATATCTTGCCCTGCCTCTTATTTTCAGAGGGTTGTTAACCTGGTCACCCCTAGTAAGGCTAATTGTGTGTGAATCTGAAGACCCTGAGTTTGGGTGCTCATAAAATAGAGAGATGACTTGCTAATGGCACTTCATGCACATTTGGTGCAGCACTATTTTGTCACTGCTGCCTTGTCAGCAGAAACAGCAAGGTGGGCTTGCAGGTGCTCTGAGCAGAATGCCACTTTTTGCCACCAGTCCCAGAAGTCTTGGAAGGATGTGTGCTCTCCCTGTGTCACTGCGTGTTGTTACATCTCAGTGGCAGCAATGAAGATATATTTGAGCTCATTGCAAATACTTACAAAGTGGCACAGCATAATTGTCCCTCTGCAAGCATCTGCCTCTAAACTATTGTTTAAAACTGCCAGCCACATCTTTGTTCTTTATTAAGACTAAGGCAGCAGCACAGAGTCTGTAGGTATCAGGAGATAATCATTCCCCAAGGGCATTTGAAACACTTCACAACCAAAAGGTTGTGATTACTCCACGATTGCTGTGCTGCTTATTATTCCTTATTGCTTAATTATGGAATCAGAGTGTGTTTCCTGGATGTTGTCATCTGAATAAGATAACTTCAGTGTTGCATGGGCTGGAAATCTCTGCAGATGTCCAGGACAGCCATAGGGCAGGCCAGTTCTGGAAGCTCTTCTGACCTTTTGGGAGACCAGGGCATTCATGAACGAGGCTGTGTATCTAGAACAGCAAAATGATAATGGAATTCCTCTGAAGTAAAGGGCCTGTTTGTGTTGAAGTCACAACCTGGGTGTTGTTGCACCATGTTCTAACCAACTGAGCTCATCCCATCTCCCTGATCAGTGAGTCTCACATGACTTGGCACCTTGGAAGGAAATGCACTGTTGTGGTTTCACATGGGAAAATAAAAGTAGGAAGAATGATCTTTTCCAGGCTCACCAGGCCTAGAAAACTACTCTGAATTTGTAAAATCTTGGATTTAATGCTTCATTGAATCATGTAATCTACTCTAAGGAAGGGGAAAGCAATTCAGTGTGTATTTTAGCCTCAGCCTTGATTTTTTGAGCGCATTCATTCACAGGAAGATGAGAAGATG
Source organism: Alaudala cheleensis (assembly GCA_013398995.1). Classification (NCBI taxonomy): domain Eukaryota; kingdom Metazoa; phylum Chordata; class Aves; order Passeriformes; family Alaudidae; genus Alaudala; species Alaudala cheleensis. Next base: position 172,044 of record VWYE01011475.1, read on the forward strand.
GGTGGTAAAACTCAGGTTTCTCAATCATCACCTAAATTTCCGGATGAAACTCCTTCCAAACTTAATTCCTTAAACTTGCTTTTGGAAACTTGAAATAGACTGGGTGAAACTCCCTTACTATCACAAGGTTGGCATAAAGTTTGCTTAATGAGCACTCGATTTTTTAATTCCCCCTTTTCTTTGCTGAAATGCAAACGTTAACAGCACCTTCCATCGTGGCTCTCTGTGCTAGTGTGGGTCCTCTGTCTCCTGCAGGAGGCTGCCTGCAGTCCTGCTGGCAAGCTCTTGTGTCATAAAAAAAGGATCTGTTGGGGAAATAAAAATGTATTGTTTTCATTGTTAGAGGATGCTACTAAATTGGCTGTATGTTTGTCTAATAATCACATCTAAAGCTGATTATTCTCCTAATAGCCTTAAGATATTATTTAGAAATAAATATATAAATGCACAACTTTTGTACTAATACTAGTTTTTAATCTCTTCTTGTTTCTGTGAAGTCTGAATGAGATTTTCAAAATTGAATAATAATTTGATCCGTTAATCTTTTGAAGCTAGTAATTTTATTTTCCCCTCTTTGCAGTCTCTGAGGCTCGCAAATGAATAGAGCTTCATTACTGGAGTCTGCATTTAATAACCATTATCCATTATCTTGTAATTAAGACTCCCTGTAACGAATCATGAGGACAATGCAAAAATACATAGTACATTTCTTTAATGAACTGGAAAATGTTCATCTTGTTCTATTTAGTAATGAGTTGCTGAATAGTCGTTAAATCCACTGGAGAATAGAACTAGATGGATTTTGAAGACTATCTTGAGTTTGTGGTTAATCTATTAGAATTAAAATTTCATCTTCTATTTTTATCAACAGCTGATTAGAAGTCATTCTGTTTGACCAAATTGATTAGAAGACCATATACAAGGGCAGCTGTTGTTTAATGAAAGTTTTTAATGAAACTGTACCATAGAGATTTGTAATTATAAGACTTATAAAAGCTTTGACTTACCTTATAGCAGAAAAAATGAGAAGTATTGCACTGAAGGACTTTAAGTGCTACATTTCGAAAGGGAATTAAAAATATAATTTGGTGATGTTGAAGTTTCACTTCCACTGCTCCTTGTTTTAATGTGACTATCAGATGTCCGTGGTGTCTCTCTGGAAGGGGGCAGCTCTGAAATGTGCAACTCAATTCTCTCTCCTGTGTGCTCTGTTCTTTGCAAATCTCTATCAGCTATTAATTGCCTCTTTTGCACATTGCACTTTCTGTGGAGTTGGAACCTTTCTTGCAAATTGCTGTTTCCTCTCCACAATGGAAGCTGTCACAGGAGGGTGCAGTTGAATCACCCCTGGGCTGACAGGGTGCCTAGCTAGGAAGCCTACAGAGAAAACTGTGGTCTTAGAAACCCCAAGGTTGGTGATGCCATTTGATTGTGTCTAAGAGCCACAGGGACATGCCTGGCTTTGTGCTGCCTTGCCACCAGGCTGGGACCCAGCTGTGTGCCCATCAGCTGTGCCATCAGGGGGCCACTCTCTGGAGGGTGCTGCAGCTCACAGAATGCAGTCAAGGCAACTCCTCACTTGGAGCCAGGGCTGAAACTTCCCTTCCCTACTCCAGGGGATGTTGTAGAGGCATCATCATTCACATAAGAGACAAAACGGACCCCAAGCCAAATTTGAAGTGGAAGCAGATGCAGTTCCAATTGACTTAAGTGGATGATGCACTACTACATGATGTTTGAATTATCCCTCTTCTTCTCCCAATTACTTTTGATAATTAATGATCCCACAGTACACCTTTTCTAAGAAGTAGGTTCCTAGGGCTGAAGTGCGTCCTAATGAAATTAAAGAAGTTTTGTCATTGTGTTCTGTCAGTGCTGGATCATGCACTGCAAGGCATGTTATTTTTTGTTACTTTCTTAGCTTTTTGTTACCTTGTGCTTCAGGATTTCTTTCAAGCCCAGGCAAGAATACACAAGAATGCTACACAAGTATTAAGAAAGGCAGTGGAGACTGTTATTCACTAGTGAGAAAACAGGAAAAAATAAGCCAAGGCTAACTCTTGTTCTTTAAAGAACACAGATGTTTTGACCTTGTAACTGCATTAAATCAGATTGTGGCTTTAACTGTAGTAACTTGCAACGTTACAATTGCAAAATGCATAAAAGGGGAGTTTTCCCTTGGCTTACAGTATTACACAGCTGGTTTAGTAAACACATTTGAAATATCTTTCCCTTCTCCTAAAAAACAGCTGCAGGAGATACTACAGCAGACTGTCAGACGTGAGACCAAGGAGACATGAAGTTAAATTTAAAAAACCTGATGAAAATAATTTCTATTCTCCAAGNATGAACCTCAGCAGAGCTATACAGATGTGGAGCTTGAGTCTGGCCACAGTGCATACAACTGTATTTTCTGCCTTTGTCCTGGCAACCCAAGGGATACATTTTGCTCCTTCCTCCCTTGCTAGAGAGGCTTTCCAAGGGGACAAGGAGGCAGATCCAGTTGTATCCCATTGTCTGGGGTGGAAGGAAGGAGAAAGGGGACAGGTTTGGAAGAACACTGTGTCCTGGTACTTAAAGTTTATCAATGAGGTCACTGTCAGGTGAGGTTAGTGGGGAAAAGGGGACGGTACAGCAAAGCCAGTGATGAACTGTTTGTGCATTCATCCTTTTGCTGAAACATTGAGAATGGAGGAGATTCCCAGGAGGGCTTAAGCCACCTCTCACTTCCTTTTTTCCATGGGCAGGATGGAGACTGCCAGTTGGATCTGGTGCTGGTGTTCAACAGGGGCTTTGTCCTCACCTTTGGTGCCAGGGCAGGAAGCCATATCTCTCGCTCAGAGCCTCTCCCCATTTCTGGCCACCCTTCCCTCCTCTCCAGCTTCTCCTTCTGCCCCTTCTGCAGGTGGCCTTGCAAGGTCCAGTGTCAGGACAAGGGATGAGCAGTGGGATGGGGGCTGGGATGGCTTCAGGAGCCGTCGGAGCCTGAGGAAGGTGTGGCACCAGGTTAGAGGTGTGACACCAGGTTAGAGGCGTGTCCATCAGCTCTCTGGAGCCATCTAGATGAGGCCAGCATGGATCCCTGGGCTGTCCCCACTCTTCCTTTCCCCTCCTGCCTCTCTCTCTGCCACACTATCATTTGAACAGCTCCAATAGTCTTGTTTCTGTGGGAGCACCATCAGTGCCCCAGCGTGAGGCAGATCCCAGGGCACCAGTGCTGTGTGCCACGAGCTGGTCCCTGCTGCATTAGCACAGCTTTGTCCCCATAATTGGATATAAATGTTGAATTCACCTTTTTGCTTCCAAAGGAGGCATTCATGGTGTGAAATGTGTTGTTAAGAGTAAGTGCTTGTGTCCGTGTGCATGTGTGTGCCAGTGAATTAGATGTAAACTGACTTTATGTACTTTTATTAACTGAAGACAATATTATCAGGGACAAGGAATTTCTAAATGGTTTCTTTAACAAACTAATTTTGCTGCTGTAGGAATGCTTTCCAGCATGGGAAAAACAGGTTAATACAGAAATTAAACTTCTTCAAGGAAAGGAACAAGTTGCAGAGTAACATTTATTGACTGATAAGCTGTGCTGGTGATATGAAAAGTGTGCAATATAATGGGAAATAATCTTTTCCTGTCATTATTGAAGGACATACATAAATTGGTTTTTCTGTTGGGAAAACCCCCAATCCAGAAAAACTTATTACTTTTAATAATGTAAGGTGAAGAGAAAATTCTTGAGGAGATGAACTTATTAAGCAAAATAATGAAATGCTGTAAAACAGCAGGAAAGTGGTAGCTGGACTTTGTACTGCTCTTGAATTAAATTCCAACCACCCCCCCCTTCCTTTTTACCTTTTCATGGCAGTCAGATGTGCTGTTTGGAAAGCTGCTAAATGGAGGAGAGGACAGGCTTGTCTTTGTCAGCTTTTTTTGCAAAGAAAAGAGCTTTCAGAATCTGCTAAAAGGGGAAGGAATTCTGAATGATGGTTTTAATTCTCTTATTAACTCTGTTTCGCTTGTTTTTGTCACAGATTATCTCAAAGAGACCTAGTATTTCTAGGAAGAGATCTAAATTCAAATTTCATTAGAATTTCTCTTCCTGAGGGAAAACACATTTCAACTTTTTTTTTGTTTATTATCTAGAAGATGCTTTTCCAGTTGCTGGGCTATAAATTCCTTTTGGAAATCTAACATTAACAGATGCATGCATACATCTATTTGTCCATCCACAAAAACACAGTCTTCATGGTTTGGATTTATGAAGCTTTTCCTGCTTTTGTTCCTTTTAATCTTATTGGAAATACGCCATTATCACCATGCTCCAGCATGAGAGAAGGATTTATTCTGTGTTTGTGGGTGCTGAAATCACTATATAAAAAAGATTACCAAACACATTTAAAAACATATACTTTCTGATTCCACTATTATATCCATAAGGCACAAAGAAATCCTCGGTGCACTGAGGTTTCAGGGGCTTACATGCAAAAACAAAATGATAATTCTTGCAGAATGTAAAAGTTAATGGCAGAAGGAAACAGGAGGAATCACTGTGTGCTACATGATGTTCAGATTTACTTTTTTTTTTTAATGCAGGAAGAATTTTTTTCCTGATTCTCCTTGCTTTTCAAGAGTTTAGGTAGCTGCTACAGGCCAACATTTTGACATTTTTGATGAGGGATTTGGTAGCTGAGCGTCACAAGCTCTGTCTCAGGACGTGTTTAAATGGCACAGAACCAAAGGGCTGGCATTAGGGGCTGTGTGCCAAGTGCACAGCAGGTCCATCATGGCATTCAAGACAAGCTTTACCTCAAAGATGAGTTTTGCTTGGTGTTTGTGCCTTTGCAGACAGTGGCAGTTCACCTTCAGATGTGACACACATCTCACTCCGAGGGACTGAGAGCACATCCTGCCTGTGCTGGGGGACAGAAGTTTTCCTGTGAAGCACAGACCTTTCAATTTTTTTTTGATAAAGACAGACATAATTTAACTCCCATTTGGGAAATTTTAGTGAAAATTAAACCTCTGATAGGTTTGACTGTACAGCCAAATCATGTGTAAGTGTGCTGCACAGGCTTTTTATAAAACACAGCCAGTTCTCACTGCTGTCCAAGAGTCAGCCACCTCACATGCAGCATCTTTAGTGTTATGTTATTGTTGTGTATTGTTCTCTGTTTGGAATTAGGTTGGCAGGAGGTGATGATGACATGGGCACTGTGTGATTGTGCAGATATCCCAGTCCTGCCTCAATCCCTTGTACTGGAGGCAAAGTACTCCCATTAAACCTCAAGCCCAACTCCTGAGAAAGTGCACAGGGGTCAAAAGTATTGCTCCCTCAGGCTGAAAGTGTTATCTCTGGCAGTGATGGCTGAGGCTTGATGGCTCCCAGTGCTAGTCCAGCCCTTGTCCTGTTTGCAGCCAGGTCCTTGCCAGGTAGAGCTGTTACATCACTTGGAGACTGCAGCTGCACAAACACTGATTGCTCTTCTAGGATTGCTGATGGATGAAAATGTGTATTGCACTCCCTTTTTTTTTGTTGTTGTCTTTTTTTTTTATTTTTTCCTCTCTCTCTAAAGGTTGGATTTAAACCTGCAGGGGGCATTAGGACAGCCAAAGAAGCCATTACTTGGCTGATGCTGGTGAAGGAGGAGCTGGGAGTGGAGTGGCTGACACCGGAGCTCTTCCGCCTGGGTGCCAGTAGTTTGCTGGGAGACATTGAGCAACAGGTTGGTTGTTGGCAGCTTAAAGCTCTTGCAGAACAAAAGCAATCTTTCTAGATGTGCTGGCTTACTGCTTCTGCAAAAATGGAACATCCATCTGATTCATTATTAATGACAGGTTCACTTCCAGCTGGGTATTTCTGGAAGTTTGAGCTGTCATTACAGACATCTGGGGCTCTGGTGCTGGGGCAGCTGACCATGGTTTAGGCCACGGAGTAAAATTTTACAAAATTTGGGCAAAAAATCTGTGCATGTACAGAGTCTTTTCAAATGCATGGCAGTGCACTGCCCTTCCATCCCAGCTGTGGCTGAGCCTCACAGACCCCTTGTGTCACTGTGCCACAGCTCCTCACGGCGGAGGAAGTCACATCTCATCCTACAGATGGGTGCTGCTCATAGAGCATTTTTCACATGTTGGTTGTTTCCTGGGGAAGAAGTTCCCAGTGGGAAGAAAGATTCTGACCTATCTATGCATCATCAGTGGCACAGGGTGTCAGCCCCAAAGGATGCAGTGTAATTGGGAACAATGCAGTGTCATAGGAACTACCAAAACATGAAGGCTTCTGGTCTTGACTCCCATGTTCATTAAGCCCAGGAGAGGAGGGGATATTACCTTTAACCAAGAAGAATACCTGAGACTCATTATCCTGTTGCTGCTGCTGGGAAAACATGAGGTGTAGGGGATTTGGGAGAGGACAAAAGCACCTGTCTTATTCCTTTCCTCACCTTCCTAGCAACTGAAATACTGACATGTTTTAAGAAGTGTTTTAAGAACAGCTGAGAGGTGTCAGGTTAATATTCATGGCTGCTGAAAACCCCTGGCTCACTCCTGCAATGAGAGTAATATTGGCTTGCTCCCTCTGCCTCACTCTTGACCTAAAATTATGTCCCTGGCTGTGACAGAGTAGCATGAGCTTTCTCTTTGCCACTGCCATCACTGCTGGGTGTTAGAACACAGCCAGTGATTGTGTTGCACCATTTGGTCTGATTTCTTAAGGGTTTTATCTTTTATCTGCCAGGGATTGCACAAATGCCCCAGCCATGGCCAGAGCTCTGCTGTGCTATGCTGTCTAAAAACATGGAAGAGAAAATGTCCCAGTCATTACATTCAATAAAACAAACATACTGGAATAGTCAAAGCCAAATGACAGAGGAAAGCATTGGCTTCTACCTGGCTCTTTTTGAAATCTTAGTTAAGAGCTACAAGAGTCTTTGCTTTTTACTTTTTCTTTCCAAACACAGCAGCAAGATCCCTTTGTCCAAATCCTACAAACAAATACAATAAAGGATATTGCATCATATTTTATGCACACACACAAACAAATATCTATCATCCTCATCTGGCATGCCTTTAATTTGTTACTTCCATGACACTTGCAGCTTTATAGTCATATATAATTCCATCATAAATTTTCTTTTTTTTTTCTTGCAGATTTTCTATCATGTGACTGGCTCTTATGCACTTCAGCATGAACTAGCAATGGCTTAGACACAGAGCCAACTCAGGATTACTTTTACAAAAGAGGTCTTTAAGCAAACAACATTCAGAAGTCTTCTGACAACCAAGTGCACATGCTAGAATTAAAGGCCTAATTCTCCCTTCTTCATAGTTTATGGTATTTAAAAATATGCTCAAGTCTGCTGGTTGTACTTGATCCAACAGCAGAAAAAAGTGGCATTTCTGAAACAGTTAAATAGTTAATACATGCAGATTTGCAAAGTTAATCTTGCAAAGTTCCTCAGACCAGCCTGAAGTGGCAACACTGAAATACCATGGAAAAGATTTAGGTGGCCTGGTAACACTTTGCAGTCCCAGAATATGAAATATCTATGGGAAGCTTCAGATTGCTAATTAAGAGCTACCAATCATGGAATAGATTTCCACTGACCTCAGCCAAAATCTTCTGGCACAGATGTGTTGCACTATTAATTGTTCTGTTGATTCAGTTTCAACCATTGTAACGGGGAAAGAAGAATGAAACTTGGCTATTACTTCTCTTTTATAAAATGTCTTCTGGAGAAAAAAAAAAAAAAGAAGCAAAGCAACCAGACCTCTTTTTTTTTATTTTTTGTATTTCCCCCCCCAAACCTGGGCACAGACATCCATATTTAGACCCTTGAATAAAAGTGGCTTGATTTCTAGAGCAGCTGAGTATCCACAGTTGCTCCTGAAGTTAATGGGAGCTCTGGGTGATCAGAACAACTGAAAATCAAGCAGTCTCTATATAGGTGCCTAACTATGCATTCAGGAGCTTATTTTTAGGCATTTCACTCTTAAAATTTTAGTCTAACTTGCTTAGAAGCTCCAATTCCTGTCTCCTGTCATTTTAAAACACATTCATGCAAATCTTTCCATTTTAATGTAGGGGGGTTTGACTGTCAGTTTGCAGGTGTCACTGCTAGGCTGGCTGAACTTCAACTTTGCCATTCCAGAAGAAATACTTTAATTTAATTCAGATGATCTGAATTGTGTCCTGTAGGAGGTTTAATGCTTTCATGTAAAAAAAAAAAGTGCTTTTTTCAGAGCACATTAAGAACAATACCCAAATCACCAACACCTTTTGAATATCAGACTGGAGCCAGTAGATTCATTATGTCAGAGCTGCATTCTGCTCACTAACCAGAGTTGTACTAAAAACTTAATTATCTTATCATCATGACTAGTCTCACTGACTTAAGTAGGTCTCATCATGGAAGTAAGAGGAGGAGGAGGAGGATTTTGCTGTAAATCAAGCTACAAGGTGCATTTATTACAAAGAGATTTATTATGAAGATAATAACTCTGTTATTTATCTGGCTATACCACCTGAATCACTAGAGTGCTACAAAACACCTTGGACAGATAGGAAAGCTGATTAAGGAAAAAAAAAATCAAGGAAAACAACATATACAGAAATCAAAATCCTATATGAAGTGCTCAGGATTAAAAAATGGGCCTTAATTTCTCAGGAAATACTTCATCCAAGGCTTTCAGTCTTTTTCTGCTTTAGGTCTCAACACAGAAGGTGGGGCTGAGCTGTGACTCTGTTTTCACATTTATTTTCCTGAAAATGGCCCATTTGTACCATGAGTTTTCCTTCTGATTTCATTGCCAATTTCATCAAGGGAAAATCCAAGTGCCTGTCTCATACAGAGGGGAAAATTCTGCTGCTGAGCTCTCAGAAATACAGAGCCTCTGATGAGAAGTCAGCTCCCACCAGGTTTTTGCCTGACCCTCTGCTGTGCCCTCCCAGCCACCACACACTGGATTTTGCTGCTCAAGCTCTATAAATTACTATTAAATGTTATAAATGTCCACACTTTCATAGCAGGGAGCAATGCCACTGGCAAACCAAACTTTTTATTGTGGGTTGTCTTTTGGACAATTAGGGTGACAATAGAAACTACTGGGTTTTTTTTGAGATGCTTTGGTTTCTAGGTGGAGGACTCTGTGTAGTTCCTTAAAATGAATGGAGGTCCAGCTTTGCCACCTCACTGTGCAAGGTGAGTCTCTGAGAACAACCTCACTGTCTCCATGGGAACTGTGCTGATGAAAGAAGTTGCCAGGAGGAATTCTGTCAGCAGTTTTGATGTGCACATGGGCTGCTGGGTGGTGACTTCAGGGGTGAAGGCTCTGCTTGCAGAGGGAGAGGTTCCTGAAGAGTTGAGGATAGCCACTTCCCTTCTCCATGAATGTTAAAAACACACCCATGTGAAATGCTCTGCAACTCCAAGCTGACCATTTGTTTTCAGAGAGGCTGGATTGGAATGTGTATTTTGTACATTTTTTTCTGCTGGAACCTTTTGTCAAAAAAGAAAAGAAAAAGTAACAGAGTCTGTAAACACATCCAAATAAAGATGATTCTGGTTTGGGGATTGTTCTTTTTCGAGGAATGAGCAGAAGGCTCAGTGTTTCAGAGCAACTGCTTGTCTTTGTTGAACTGCTTGGTGATTGGAGTTTATATTCACATTATCTGTGTCTTGTGGGCCACCAGCACAACCCAGAGCCTTGTCCCTCACCCCTCCTGCAGAAGCTGCTGGTGCCAGCCAGCAATTCCTCTGTGGATAGCCCTGGGTGAGATGAGGGGTTGAACCTGGGCCAGGGATGCCATCAGGAGCAGCACAAGGGACTGGACTGAGGGCAGGGAACGAGACTGCTGCCACCTGAGCAGGATGGGATTATCCTGGGATGAGGCAGGGCTGGAGGCCCCCCTGAGCTGAGAGGGGCTGTTGGGCAGGGCCAGCAGCATTCCTGGGCTGGTGCCAGCACTGAGCCTGGGAGAGAGCCAAATACTGGGACTACCATAAGTTCTGAGCTGAGGGTGGAGGTGGCAGGATCTTCATCCCCACCCCCAAGGAGCTGGGAGCACTCACAGTGTGGGCTCCTGGGCTTGCTGCCCTTCACCCTAACCTTTCACTGCCCTTTTGTCCATCTTTCCCATCTCTTTCCTGCTGGCCATTTGCTGCTCTTCAGCTGTGGTCAGCTGAAGTTTGTGGAGGCTGCAGCAGCACGTGAGGACCTGAACTCCTGGGAAGTGCAGAGGGGGCTTCATTCCTTCACAGGCTTTGGGAAAAGTTCACATTTAGTTCTGTGCTTCAGGCCATTAGAAAAGGAACAGGCAATTATGCACTCATGTCTAAATATATTTCAGAGTGTAGCATATGTTTTGTGCAAGTCAGTCTTGTATACTAATTTATTATTTTTATAACACTTATTCATTTAGGATTTTAAATAGCTTCATTTCGTAGACCACATTACTTTGCAAAGAAGGGAATAAACTCAAGAAGAAAGTAAAGTAGAAGCTGCAGATCTAGAATATTCTGCATCAGCTTATTTACTAGAAGAGGGAATTGGGAGAGAGGGTAAGCTTTTTTCCTGGTTTGTAGGAAACAAAGATATTAAATAGTAATTATATGTGAAGTGCACATATCAGCTGGGGCAAGTAATACTTTGATATCTTTATTTCATCAGTCGTATAAGTTCATTCCTTCATTTCCTTTGTGAAGCAGGGAACATGCATTATATACCATAGCACATGCCACTGAGACAGAAAAAACTGATCTAGTTTTAATTTTGTTTTGCTCAGTTGGAACTTTGGCTCTTTGCCTCTCTTGGGGGAGAAAAAAAACCCCCATGAACAACAACAGCAAGTTTTATCCAAATCTTGGTGAGCTTTTGCTGAAATCACAGCTGCATATGTATTGTGTGGGGTAGGAGTAAAAGGAGGGAACTGCTTTTATTTAGGTGCAGCCTGCCCAGGAGAGAAAAAATACTGTCCTTCTGGTCAGTCCTTATGTAACAGGGTAACCAGAGAGAAGGGTATTCTGATTATGTCAAGACACCATTGGTAAAATTACTGATTGCCTGCTAAAGTCCCAGAAAGTCAGAACAATTCTAAATTAAGAGGTGATAAGGTTTAGAAAGAACTCTTGCACTCCCTAAAAGCAGGAGTAAGTCAGTGATGGCTGCAGAAAAATGCAGCAAAGCTTTCTTGAGGCATAAAAGTTTCAGATCTCTGAGATCACAGGGAGTGCTTGAAAACACTGAATTGAGGAAGCATAAATTTAAAATAGCTTCTTTAGCTGAGATGAAAACAAAGGGCTTTTTAAGCAATGTTAACAAACTGAGGAAGCCATACTGGAAATGACTACACTTGTTTTTTCAAGCTTTGCTTTCTGCATGGAAGGAGTAGAGGAATCTCAGAATGGGAAGGGACCACAGCTGGCCCAGCCTTCCTGTTCCAGCAGGGCCATCCCAGAGCACACAGCACAGGATTGTGTCCAGAGGGTTCTGGAATATCCCCAGTGAGGGAAGACTCCACAGCTTCTCTGGGCAATCTCTTCAATGCACAGGGAAGTCCTTCCTCACGTTCATGCAGAACTTCCAGAGCATCAGTTTCTGCCCTTTGCCTCTTGCTGGGCACTGCTGAGCAGAGCCTGGTCCATCCTCTGACACTCTCCCTTCAGATTTTATGAGGTCTCCTCTCAGTCACCTCTTCCTGAGGCTGAACAGGCCCTTTGCAGGCTCAGCTGGTGGAGATGAGCATCATCCCTACACACCACAGTAACCAAGCCCTAAGATGGATGATGGTTTGCCCAGAAAGATGAGGGAAAGCGTGGCAGTCAAGATGCTCAAAACACACAAAGTGCTTCATTAAAAACTTTCAGGAGGCTCAAGTATCAGGGCTTTATTCTCTATCAGTCTTTCATACTTACCAGAAGGCTTCACACACCAACAACTTGTTACTTAACAGTCTCTATCTTATTTTCCAAAGGCATCTCCAAGCAGATCTCAGGGTCTGTCCATTTATGCCAGCACCCAGTCAGTCAGCTCTCCTTCTCTCTTCCTTCTCACAGTACTGGCTTATTCCATCCTGTCCCTGGTACAAAGTGTTACCTTATCTGTCCCTCACACCACCTCCTGTCCCTGGGTCTTCACAGCACAGCAGCAGACTCCATGTACAACTGCAGCTGAGCCCCTGCCAGCCAGCTCACTCTATCACACCCATAGCTGGGAGGGCAAGGCTGTTCCCACTCCAGGATAATTAACACAGCTGCAATACATCAGCCACAAGATTGCCTTTAGTACCAACTCCCTGTTTTCCCACACTTCCTTTACCTATTTTACCACAGGAAAGCTTCATAGTCTGATTCTTCCATTCCAGCAATAGCATGAGCTCTGCCTTTATTAAAAGCCTTCAAGGAGTTCTCACCTCTTTAGTAGTTAAAAAGACAAGACAAGCAAGCAAAGCTGCCAACCAGTTCCCTCCCTGTGTCTGGGCCAAGGCTGTTTTGGTAATCCTATGGGTTAGGGGTCCCTGCCACTGCCACAGCCTGGAGAGCAAATGGGCTGCTGGAGGAGCTGGGAGAGCTGCAGCTCTGAGCCTGCCAGCTGCACCAGCCAGCCCCTGCTCTCTCACTGCCTCAGAGGCTGCCCTGGGGCTGGGAAGTGCTAAAACCCTCTGTAGTGATTACTGCTCCATCGAGAACTCCCTCTTTTCCCCCACCCTAAAGCTCCGACCTGAGCAACCATCTCCTTAGGAGAAGGTGAGGAATGCGTAATGTTCCACGGTTTAATTTAATTACACATAAGATGATTAAGGATGTTATCTTCATTTCCAGGGGAAATGAAACATTCAGGCAGCATCAGAAGGCTTGGCTGAAGGCTGGCACATCTCAGAGCTGGCTGCTTTCTGCTGCCTTCTGCAGAGTCTGGGGCTTTCTTCAAAGCACAGGCACCGCAGCTGACCCAGAGCGTGATTCCTTGGTGGAACTTTCTGAAAATGAATTGAAACAGAGCAGGGAACGACTGTTGGGGCTCTGAACAAGAAGGGCTTTGTGTTCTAGTTGGCTCATAGCTGTCCAATTCCAAAAAAAAAAAGCCCCCATGAATGCCTCCACCCCGTGTGATAGCAGCTGTAACGAGGCCTCTGGGATGGCGGCGATGGGAAGATGTAGATAAAGGAAGAACAGAGGGGTGTAAAGAAAAGTTGTGAGAAGTGAGGGAGATCATTGCCACTGCTGTTACTGCTTCACTGAAGTGTAATCTTTTGTGATCTCTTTGGAACGGGAGGTAAATAATAAAACACAAGGGAGGGGAAAAAAAATTAAAATAAATGCAGGGTGTGAGTGCATGTTAAAACAGATGTCAGATTAAAAATAACTGAAAAGGAAACTCTACTGTAGGGGGAAAACTGCTTTTTCCTTCAACATTTTATATTCCACCTTCATTAGGCGAAAAGTGAAAGAGCTGTGAAGGAGAAGGGGAACTTTTGTTGTTTCCCTCTGAATGTTGAGAAAAGCCTGATGCAGGCACAGAGGGGAGGTTCTGAGGTTCATGGTGCTGGAGCAATTCTCAGGCTGAAGCCCAAAAGCTGCAAGGATGTTAAATAGATGCTGTGTGAGCCCTGGGACTTGGAGCTTTAAAGCTGCAGTGCTGCACATCCAGGTGGTTTCATCCTCTCCACCCTCCCTCCCTTAGTCCCTTCAGGGTTGACAAGTGCTCTAATGTTGTAAAGAAATAAACCCTGCGTTCTGGTAAGATCACATCATCCAGTAATGCCCCTCTAACTACAGATCCAGGCACCAGGGACTGACTTCTAGTTTCTTCAGCACTTTTAAATGGGTTATTCCAGTGTTTGATGACAGCAGAGTGGGGAACATCTGCACAGACACAATTTTTCCCCACGTGGCAGCCCAGACCTGCACACATCCTTGGAGATGGAAATGCTCACAAAATGCCTATGCCAGTCTGTAAATCGGTGTCATCCTGGGTCTCTTCTGCTAAATGTGCTTCAGAATGGCCCCTAAAAACTCCTGCCCTGAAAAGTGACCTGCTCTGCACCTGTTTAAAGCTCAAGGAGCTTCAGATAAATACCTGAAGACATACTGAGGCTGGACAAGAAGACATTTTTTTGGAGAGCTGGCATGGGTTACTTGGCTTCTTCAGGTCAGCTGATGAAATGGGAATAATCTTCACATGGTTTTCTTCTCTATTTCTGAGTGTGGAATGCAGGTTTAAATGAAAAAGGCACAGCTCTGTGACTAATGCCTCAGCTTACAGGAAGAGTCAGAAGTGACAGATACCTTTGGCTGCTGTTACAGTGTGGATGTCCAACATATTCAAACAGCCTGATGGGATCCAGTGCGAGTATATTCCTGCAGTGATTGAGCAAAATATCTTTACTTTTCTCTACCATTACCCTGAGCAAATTCCCACAACTCCTATTTCTTTAAGACAAGATGAGGAGGTGAGGAGGAGGCAGCTGAGACAGAAGGAAAAGGTATCCCCAGCAGACTGAAGGCAAAGCTGTTTCATAACTTCTGAAACATTTCTTAAGCTTGTCCTGACAATGCCAGGAAAGATCCCAATGCAAGATCCCTAAGAAGAGCTGCTGATGAGCAGGAGGGTCTTGGCATTGTGCTGGCTCAGGGTTTGCCAGGGAGGAAGGAGCAGATGTGGCCCAAAGCAACTCCACCCAGGCAGTCAGGGTGAAAGGGGTGTGTTGGCAACACAGAGGGTACAGAGCTGCTTTAATGTGTGGTGTTGGACTGCAGGGGAATCAGACAGAGCATTTTCAGAGAGGATGGACAGACTGTGCTTGGAGACACAGCAGGGATGTCCCCAGTAGCCATGACCTCCCCATCAAAGTTGTACAGGCAGAGGTTTTCAGGAGGTCTCACCTGTACTCTTCCCTCTAATTTAATTACATTCTCTTCCCACCCCTGCTTCTCTTAAAAAAAATCCTCTTGACCTTCTGCTCTGAATAAACAAATAAATACATAAATAAAAGTCAACTTCAACTGCAGAGCAGTATCTATCCACTCCTCATTGAGTATGTGTTCCCTGAGCTGCTTCCTCCAGTGGAAATTCCTTTGTTCAGTGTTAATTCCATTTCATTTTGCTGATCGTGGCTGCCATTGCCTCCATTAGAGGGCCTCAGAGCAGTGTGTTACAGTGTTTTTAGGATTGGTTTTAAACCTCTATATGTACTTTGGGCCTAATTTCCTGCTGTACAGCTCTCCTGAACTCAATGGGGTGTAAAACTGGTGCAACACACGGAGAGAGCAGGAAAAAAAAAAATGCTGCTCCTAAGAATACATCAGTGCTTTGGGTTTTGCTGACGAGATTAAGAAATGCTGAGATGCTAAGAGAGAATTTTAAATACACGTGTGACAGGTGAGGCAGATGAGTGAGTTAATTGCTGCTTGTGTGTTTGAACACAGCATAATTGGTCAATGGGGTATGTTTCCAGAGAACAGGAGTGAAGTGCATGAGCAAAGCACAAATAGAGCTTTAAATCCTTCCTCAGAAATGGCACTTATTCCAGGCAGAAGTTGGAGCCTCAAACACTTACAAGAGGCAGAAACGTTTTATTCCCCATTATGCTCCAATTGTGGCACTGGTGAGCTAATTGCTAGGACTGGATTTTTCCAGGTAGGTGTCTTCCTTGGCTGAACTTCCTCACAAAAGGAGTGTCAGAAGTTAAAGCTGAATAAAAATAAGGAGTGGGCTGGGAGTTTTCAGCCCACACCTAGAAACTGGGGCAGCTGGGATCTATGAAATTCCAGTGTTTCGGAGCACGAACCTGTGGCAAGGGGGGAGAATGGTTGGGACCTGCCTTTGTGGTGTCAGTGTGGCACATGGGGTGATTCCATCAGCAGGCAGGAGCTGGGCTGGAGGGAGAGGAAGGCACTGGCACAGGTTAGAGGAATGAAGGAAGCAGGGAGTGCCAGAGGGAACAGGTATGGAAGGAAAGGCATGGCCCAGATGCAGAGCAAGAGTGAGGTGATCCAAGAAGAGTGGGAGTGAACCTGCCAGAAACATGGTTCCCCCTCTGGAGAGGAGGAATACTAGGACCAAAAGAAAATGGTTCACAATCAGTCTCCTGCCAGTTTGGGAATGGCTGGGAGACAGAGAGATGGACTAGGAAACAACCTTGTCACTGAAAGTGGCATTTGCAGAGGTTGAGGGATGATTGCACGGGCAGCTTAATCTGTTATAGCTTTGAAATGCTTTGCCCTCCAGACCTCAGTGTTTATTCCTTGTTTCCATGTTTTAAATTTAATTTGTCTGAGCAATTAACTCATTGAGGCAGGGATGGATTTGGTCCTGATTTCATGCAGCCCTTGCTGGGATGTGCTGTGGTTCTTGGCTGGTGCCTTTGCACATCACAGAGGCAAAAGTGGCAGTGCAGGAAAATGTGAGTTCCAGCAACGGAGGAGGATGGTTTAATACAAAGTGCTGGGTTTATATCAGAGGCACCAGGCAAAAATAACAAAGTTGGAGTTTAGGATGAGAGCCAACAAGTCTTTTTGTAAAAAAAAATCTAAGATTGTTTGGCAGCCCCCTGGGAAGGCAGCAGGACCCCCTCAGCTCCAACCCAGTGCAAGAGGGCCACGTTCAGAAAGCACAGGCCCTTTTTGTTAGGCAGATGAGTCTCGTGGGTCCAGTCCATCTTTAACTTCTCAGATTCCGTACAACTTTCCCCAAAAGCCAGCACAAAGGATTGTCAAAAGATAAAATACATATTCATGGCCATTTCTGGAGCTGCAAACTATGAAAAGAAATCAAGTCAGTCTCATCCGTGGACTGAAATTGAGAGTACACTCTAATCCAAAAGGATCCCAGCTCACAGAGTGGTGTATGAAAATCTTATAAAGCACTGCAACACTCCATAAATAATTTTCAAACAAGAAGCTTTTTGTTTCAGTGATGGCAATACTAAAAAGGGAGAATGGCAAATAGCCGTCAAGAAGAGGCTGAAACAGTGAAGCACTCGGTGCTGATGTTAACTTTAATCACTGCAAGAGTTACACCCAGAGTTATCAGTCATTTATTAGAAGCTGCAGATGATCCTTGCAGAGGTTTAGATTAACAAGGACTGGAGCCTGGTGCTGTGCCAGTGGGGTGCCACGTGACGGGCAGCCCATGGAATAAACATTCTGGCACATCAGAGCGCTATAAATCCTCCAAATGAAAGAAATTAAAAAGCCAGGAGCAATTTTGAAAATGATTTATGATTGGAGGTGCACTTAGGAGTGCTTTTATTGTCACGGGAACATCTCCTTTCACGTCCTTAAGGTGACAGACCCACTCTGCTTCCCTCTGGATTCCTTGGGCTGCCCTGAGGATGTGAGCCCCACGGAAGCATCCTGGGGCTTGGGGGGCATATGGGCACTTCAGCAGCATCCCCTGAGTTGTGAGGCTTGGCTTTGCACAGCTCCAGGGTGAGAGAACTGCAAATCCATTCTGACATTTTAAGTATGAGAAAAGACACCAGTAGTGGGGCAGGTTTTTTCTTTTTGTTGTTTTCCTTTTACATCTATCGCATAACCGCGCTCCTAAGTGCACATATAAACATTTTATAGCAGGGATTTGGAATAACACTTGAAAAATAAACTTAAGAATAGTTCCTAAGCAGAAGGTATTCTCATCAAAATAGCAGTCTGTTGCAAGTCAGCCCTTTGCTCCATACGTAGAAGATGCAGCACTATCTGTTAGTGTTCTGCTGCTGTAAATATTGCTGAATGTTTCGCTAAAATACAATTCTAGTGCTGATATAGATATGTTTTCTTAAACAAAAAAGTGCTTTCACTACAGAGTGAAAGGCGAAACACTCTGGTTTGCAGGCAGAGAGCTCCCTTGCTTATGCAAGGGAGAGCAGTGGTGATGGGAGTGGGAGCTGGGATAGCTGGTAAATCCAAGATTTGGGCACGTTGGGTAATCCTGCCCCAAGCCAGTGATACCCTGGGCCATGGACATGAACCTCCCTGCAGCTTTCCTGCCTGTCTGGCTGCTGCTCTGGGCTTCTGCTCTGGGCTTCTGCTCTGGGCATGGCTTCCCTGCTTGGCCTCGTGCCTCTTGTTCTTCTGGGGTAGCACAGGGCTCTCCCAGCAGGCTGCCATGCACAGTGTTGGAATACACTTGGATTGGCAACCCCAGGAAGTCATTACTGCCCCAAGATGCATCAAAACTTAAAAAAATGCCTGCCTGGGTGATGATTTCGGGTAAAAGCTTGCACATCTCCCAGTGTTGCCTGCCTTCTGTAGTGATTCTGGATACCTGTATCGATCCACAGACATTTCCTCCACATGTTCTCACAGTTGACTCCTTAGAAAGGGTTAATTTTGCATCCATCTCCTGATCTTTTTGATGTTCCCGTCCTGGGGCAGTGCAGCAAAACAACTTTTATGGCTTGGTTGGAGGTCGGCTCTTCAAAGCCCGGCAGCTCAGGAGCTGCTCTGCGTGTGTTTGCTGAACGTGACTTTTCCTGTGCTGGGCTTTAAACTCCTGCAAGGTCCTCTCACCCTTCTGGGGAGAGCCCCTCACTCCCCCAGCCCAACAAGGCAAGGAGGGTCCCCTCCCTGTGGACACACCCCCTGAGTGGGCTGAGAGTTCAGGAAACCCAAAACTGCATGTGCAGCCTTGTGAGGTCCCTCTTCACCCTCGTGGAGTGGGAGCCTTTTGGGGCTGTTTTTGAATTTACAAGCATTTATTTGCATTTTGAAAGCATCTCGTATTGTGGTTTATCTGTTGTGGTGCCAATATTGACCCTGGAGTTATAGTTCACTGATTGCCAGTTAATTATATGATTTAATTAATAAATCAGTAACTTGCTTTGATCCTGATTTGCTCTAAAACATATGAATTGAGCAGCTTTCCCCAACAACAAACACAAATCTTTCTCTGTCCATCTCTGGGAAATAAACCAATGAAGTTGTAAAGCAGCTCCCCTCTGCCATCCACCAAATTCAGGTGTCTCTTTGCACCTATCAGGCCTCATCCACCACGGTGGACAAAAGGGGCAGAATGGGAAAAAGAGGAGCTGGACACAAAGGGAAAAGCTCCATGGAAATGAAAGGTGCAGCTGGGTGTTTTCCAGGGCAGCAACAACTCAGGGTGGGGGAAGAGACCGGCAAGTTCTTGGAACACAGGGAGAGTCCTGGGAGGTGAACAAATTGTGCCAAGGGAAACTGGAGGGGGGATGCAGTTGCCTCAAACCCCGTGAGCACAAAGAGGGCTTTAAACCTTTCAGGGCTGCTCTGTGCAAAGCCTGAGCTGAGGCACTGCACACTCGAGGCTTCCCTGGCTCTGCACAGACCAGGAGTTTGCTCTGTGCATCCAGGCCAGTCTTGATCTCTCTTCCCACTTAACTGATAAGGCTGCTATGACATTAATAGATCCCAATTAAAGGGTAAATAGCCTGGGAGAAAATCTCTGTCTGCACAGTAGGTTAATGCTCCTCCCTTTTTGGTGATTTGGATGATTTGATTTAGAAATGCTAAGCCATAATTTTAACAAGGCAGATGCTGCCAGAAAGGCAAGGTACAAGAAAAAGTGTTTTAATCTTTGTGTTGCATTTAAGGCAACAGCGTGAGCAGATGCAGTGAAGGACACTTTGGCATGGATCAGCTCCACAAGAGGTTCTCCATCCTCAGTGGAAGAGCATGTCTGAACCCTGGCCTGGGAGCCAGAGGGGCTGTGATCCCACCCTGCCCACCCCCAGTTTGTATTGTGGAATTGGGACCTGAACTGGGAAGGGTCTGTGGCTTTGCCAGAGGCTCTGCTTGCCCCATGCCCCACAAAACCTGCACCAAACGTGTACCAAACCTGTCCCAACCCTGCCCCAAATCTGCACCACACCTGCCCCAGGAAACCTGCCCCAAACCTGCACTAAACCTGAACCTGCCCCGCACCAAATCATCACCACACCTGCACCAAACCTGCCCCACAAAACCTGCACCACACCTGCCCTATGAAACCACCACACCTGCCCCAGGAAACCTGCCCCAGGAAACCTGCCCCAAACCTGCCCCAAACCTGCCCCAAACCTGTCCCAAACCTGCCCCGAACCTGCCCCAAACCTGCCGGTGGAGGCACGGACAGGTCTCTGCTCTCGGAGGGAGCTCAGTGCGTGCCTTGTCTCGCAGGGCCCTTCCCTCCGTGCCTCCCTCTGCCATCCCATCAGCGCTCCAGCGGGATCAGGGGATGCCATCAGGCTCAGCTATTAGTGCACAATGCAAGTGCCGCGTGTGATTGTCTGCGAGGGCTCCGGTGCTTTGTGCGAGGCAGATTTAGGGATTTCGTTGTAAAGTCGTTTTAAACTCTGAACTAATGGGTAGTTTGGCAACAGCTTCTACGTATGAAATCATTATTAATTCCTTTAGTGCCATAATAACATTGATTTAGATGAACTCTTATAACATAGAAATTGTATAGTATTTAGCTGTAATTAACGTCCCCTAATTAGGAAGTGTTGCCAAGTAGTTTTCTCTGCTGGCTCTGTTGTACTTAAGTGCAGCTGGATGAAAATTAACCACAAAGGGAACAGCTTGTGTTTTATGTGAAGTTTGCCTTTGATTGATTAAAAAACTATTCCTTAGTACTTTATTTTATTATCAAAGAGGGTGCACTGGATTATCAGTGTTACGAAGGGACACAAAGTCCACATGCCAGAAACTACACACACATTTTGGGTGGCATTTTAGCCCAGTGACTTATCTGCACATCCAGAAAATTCACAGATTTATTTTGTCTCAATACCACAAGTTACCATAATAAAAGGGAATTGATTTTAACGAGTCTGCCATTAATAAAGTCTGTAGAAATTCAAGCAGAATTAGCACAATTTAATGTCCACTCAGAGGAAAGAGCCATGCACTGCAAGCTGAGAGGCATTTGTTGATGTGAAAAATGCTGACATTTTTGGAAATTCAAATTATAAATGAAATACTGCTGTCAGTTTACTGTGCAACTTTGTAGCATATGGTGCTTCTGCTGGTGGGTGTTATTTCAAAGTTTGCAAATCACACCATGAGAGTGTCCCTCTGGTGAGCTTTTGCAACGCTTAGCAACTGTGAATCAAAAGTGACAGTACAGAGGGAGAGGGACTAAAAAAAAAATAAATTCTCTCTCTCTAAGTTGGTGGAACAAAGTACACAATAAGAACACAATAATACATTTTTACAGGGGAGAAAAAAGAGGAGGCCTACGTGCCAAAGCTAAAGGAGACCAGTGCCTCTATTCCTGCAGAATAATGCACAAAATCTTCTAAATTGTTAAAATAAAAATATGGTTTGTGTCTCCCAGTCTCTCTGACTTTGCTATGACAAGAGAATTAAAGCAACTGGCAGGTACAACACATAATGATTCACTTTTAGGATTAGGAGGGTTGCTGCAGGACATAGTGCAATCCCCTCAGAAGGTCCAGATGTTTCTTTTATCCATCTCTGAAAAAAGTTTCTATGACCACAGGGTAGCATTTGCCATTTGAAAAGCATTGTCCATCCAAGGCTGGCAAAACAGAAGAAAAAACAATCAGAAAAAAAGAATTAGGTCCTGTACTAGACCAGCAGTGTGGATTCCAACTTGGCTGATAATTCACAGATAAGGTAAATTTAAGTAAATGAAGTATGAAGACATCCTTCACCAGTTTTAAAGAATCTGCCATCCAGTGACCCCTTTAATGNGGTCCTGTACTAGAGCAGCAGTGTGGATTCCAGCTTGGCTGATAATTCACAGATAAAGTAAATTTAAGTAAATGAAGACATCCTTCACCAGTTTTAAAGAATCTGCCATCCAGTGACCCCTTTAATGTGCATTTCCACTATCAAGAAATGAACTTAAAACTTGGATTCCCTGTGGTTTGATCTGACCGTGGTTGCTGCTTGCAGTTCTGCTCCAGGTAGTGACTTTTGGCACCAAGGTGGGACTGTGGCTGTGAGGTACAGACCTCATCAATTTGCCAATCAAGCTGGCTGAGAATAGAAAGTGATGGGGCTGTCAGTAGCAGTTCAAGCATAAGCAATTCTAAACTAAGCAATTTGGGAATTTAAATAGTTATAATGACCAAGATTCTCTACGTTGGCCCTTAATTACTGCAATGTCAATTCAGCTGAAAATTGCCTTTCCTAGGTAATGATGATTCTTAGAAAAGTCTTTGCTTGTACACCCACCCCTAGCATTCATTAAGTCAAACTCCTTCCTTTTGTCTGGAGAGCTGTCAATTTTATGTGACATCACCAATCATCTGCCATCTGAAAAATCTCCAGGCTGTCTAGCTGAAGGCAGGTTTGTTCTGTCTCAGCTGCAGTGCTCTGCAGGGCAGCCCAGCCTGCTGCTGGGAGCAAGGTTGCCCCAGATGGGTGTGATGAGCTGCTCCCCCAAACAATGAGTGACTCAAATTTGGTGGCATCTGGGGTCCATGAAAGAGCAGGGTGTGTTTTACATGTGAGGGGACCCCTCTCTGTTCCACACTCTGCATTTCTTATCCTTTCCTTTGCAGCAATCTGCAGTTTCCAATTCATCATGATCACATTACAGCTGTCTGTGTTCATCTGCACTGGTGGACATCACTGCTGGTTTCCTTTCAGCCAGAGAAAAACATGAGAAAGAAGCAAAATCACCTCCATCACCCAAATGTGTTATCAAGGGTTCACTGTCACTGTAACCCCATGTTAGAATTTTTTTTTTTAATTTCCCTGAGAAGGCCAGCAGCATCTTACAGCTGAACAGCAATGCTTCCTTTCCCTCTTCCAGTCAGCCTGGAGCAGGCTTTGCCTCGTGCATTCATCCAAGGAGTACAGAATTCCAGGGAAAAAGGGAAAAACACAAGCAGCTCCAGCTCATAGTGCAGTTATTGGGGTGTCCTGTGCAGGGCCAGGAGTTGGACTCAATGATCTGATGGGTCCCTTCCAACTCAGCATGTTCTATTCTATTCTATTCTATTCTATTCTATTCTATTCTATTCTATTCTATTCTATTCTATTCTATTCTATTCTATTCTATTCTATTCTATTCTATTCTATTCTATTCTATTCTATTCTATTCTATTCTATTCTATTCTATTCTATTCTATTCTATTCTATTCTATTCTATTCTATTCTATTCTATTCTATTCCATTCCATTCCATTCCATTCTAAAAGAGGAAATGGACTCCCTTTTTGGTTTCAAAAAGGAAGAGGGTTTTTTACCCCTTACAACTCTTTCTTTGTTGACCACTACTCCTCTCAGCAGCCCTGCATGCTGAATGTGCCACTCTGCCACATCTGTCACAGCTGCATAAGGGTTGCAATCCAATTCTTGCACTCAGAACAGTTTCTTGCTAGTTTTGATGCAACTTGCTCACTTTTTCACCCTGCTTCTAATTCTTGGCTTGCACACCGTGAAATAGGAGGGGCCTTAGGCACTTAAAAAAAAAAAAAAANTCTTTTTGGTTTCAAAAAGGAAGGGGGTTTTTTACCTCCTACAACTCTTTCTTTGTTGACCACTACTCCTCTCAGCAGCCCTGCATGCTGAATGTGCCACTCTGCCACATCTGTCACAGCTGCATAAGGGTTGCAATCCAATTCTTGCACTCAGAACAGTTTCTTGCTAGTTTTGATGCAACTTGCTCACTTTTTCACCCTGCTTCTAATTCTTGGCTTGCACACCGTGAAATAGGAGGGGCCTTAGGCACTTAAAAAAAAAAAAAAACCAAAACAACAGCCCTCAATAAATCCCCTTAAGGGCCCATTTTAATTCTGCTTATGCTCTTGATGTGCAAGTTCTTACCCTGCTATTCCCCTAGAAGCAGTTTATTTCTGTCTGCCAGCACTGCCAAAGTGACAAAATCCCCTTTCCCACCCACCATGTAATTGCTCTGTTGATGCCCTTCCCACACACACCCGTAGAAAGAAAGCTCTCACTTTATTTGCACTGCTGAAGTGAATAACATCTCTTTCCTCCCTCCCTCCATGTGGCTTTCAAGCAGTCACACTGTCATTAGTTGTTTCTATTCTGGAGCAGCACCCCATCTGAGAAGGGAGCATGTTCCAAAGGAAGGAAAGCCAAGGCCTGATCTGCCAGCTCTCCCGTGCCCACAGCTCCTGGAGCTGAGGAATTTGGGGGCTGTCAGAAAGGCAGAAGCAAGCATTACAAATAGGGGGCATTCAGAGAAAGGGAGTGAAATAAGAAAATCAAAGGTTGCATTTTAAAATTGCTTTTTTTCTCACTGCAAAGGCTATGGGGTGAGGTGGCTCCCTCTGTTCTGTGTTGCACAGTGCCATGCTGTTGATTTTAGATTATGACAAGAAAACTATCCACTGGAATGGGGTTATTTTAATTTTTCTAGTGCCTTTCAGTCTTCTACATGTAAACTTCTATTGTTTGCAGAAAACAAAAGTAGTTCTAGAATCAGCCTAAAGTTATACTTTCAATTTCTTTTGGATTTATTTATCCAACTACTCTAAAGGTGCACCAGAGATTAATTTCCTCACCTCATTCCAGCTGTCTGGTGTGTGATTACAGAAGACCACACCACCACTACTAACTAAATCATCAGAAACAATTTCTTCAGCTTGCCTAAGGAAACTGACCCCAAACTCTTGTTAAAACTTCAAAATTTACTGAAGCATGGTTACGTGGAAACAAGAAATAGAGTTTCAGAACCACTCACCTCTAAGGCAAACAATGCTCAATAAATTCATTTCTTAATAAAATGTTAAAATATAATAACATGGCCTGAGATAGAACAGATTTTTTGCTTTAGACATGCCAAGTTTTTCACGTCGTTTTGCTCCTCTGTGGTTTGGCAAGCTAAGATTGGTAAATAACCATAGTTATATTGTTAAATAATAGGAGGCTGCAAGTGCAGTCAGCATCCCATTACATGCAGCTTTACAATTTTGCAATGTGACAACTCTCTTTGCAGGGGAGAAGTCCTCAACAATGGTCTAAATCACACATCCGTCCTTCCTCTGAGCACTGGTGGTTGTCAAAACCTGTTGCACTCTAGCAGGGGAGCCTTTTAGACATATCCCAGGGCTGGCTTCATGCAGGCAAAACACATTAAAGGCCACTCAAATGCCACATCTGAAGAATCACAGAATCCTGCTCATGCCCACGCCGTCCCAAGCAGCCACACGCCGTGGTCAGCTCTCCTCCTCCTGCTCCTCCTCTGCCAGGCTCAGCAAACACCAGAGCCTGGCTGCAGTCCTGTATTCCTTCCTTAAGGTGTGTTTAGGATAACAAAGAGGGTGTTATCAAAAATAATTAATATACCAAAGTTAGGGGAAAATGAGAAGAGTCTCATTTTAGTAAGAGCATCATGGACTGATCTGTCCCTCTCTGGGTATCCAGACTTTTCTCTGTGCTGCTTTGCAATTTCCCTCTGCTCTTGTTACTTTCTCTTAAAGCAGACTGATTTTATGTGAACTTCTGTTTGTTTAGAATTAATGAATTAATTTTTGAAGCAGCCAAAATGTATGTGTGGAGGAGCTGTACTGGTTCCCATTCTCATCCAGGGCTAACTCATGGAAATCTGTTCTGGAGGAGAACCTTATCATGATGCTCTTCTGATGGTGCTGCCATGCTATTCACTGTCTGTGCACTTCTAGGCTTGGCTTCCAGTCCTTCAATCTGCGTTTTTATCCCCAACAGGACCTCCTGACTCCAGGTATTATCATTTCATCATAGCTGCACCTGATTGCAGCATTTTATAATCAGCTCTAAATTTCTCCATTTAAACCACAGCAGCATGGATTTGTTAATGGCAGCCTGCAAATAACAGCCTTTGTCATAAAGCCCTGCATTAAAATTTTATCTTTATGGAAATATTTATATTTGGGTTTGCATAAACAGAAACCAGTTCTGCTGTGAGTACAAATCAGTGCTCCTGCTGTGCAAATTGAGGGGATGAAAAACGTGAGTGAAGATGAGACTCTGCAGCGTGCTCCCCAATGATCTGCACAATGCCCCCAAACCCTCTTATTTATTCCTAGACAGTGGTTCCAAAGCTGAAATAAAAACATATTCCTCAGAGTGGCTTTTGATTGGTTCAAAGGTGATGTTTCCATCAGCAGTGATTTATTTTTCTCAGCAGTCCCCCTGATCCAGCCCTTGTGAGATACTCAGAGAGGAAAATTTGGCTCACCCTCACTTGCCACCACAGCCCATGGAGTTTTGAAGTGTTACAGCACTTAAAGAGGCTCAGCACACCCAGACTTGTCTTTTTTCCACTGTGGGAGGACTCAGATCTACGTGTTCTTCCCTCAGCACCAAGGCACAGCACCTACAGGTGTGGGAGAGCTCTCCTGTGTGCCATAACAGCTGTGAGTGAAGGTGGGAGCTCTTCTGAAAAGCCAAGGAGCTTGGGAAGAGAAAAGAAAGAGAGTGCATGAGCAAGAAACACATAATCCATGCAAGAGTGTTTGGTCCCAGTGCACTCTCCTAGGGAATGATCTTTTCTACATTGCATGGATTTTGCACAGATAAAACACAGAAAGTGCTGGGACTGGAACTCAACACCTTTTAAGCAAAATGCCACGAGCACACAACTGGCTCTTGCCCACTAAATCTTCCCTGTGCCATGGTGCAGCTGCCCNCACAACTGGCTGTGCTCTCCTTCCCTCTTGCCCACTAAATCTCCCCTGTGCCATGGTGCAGCTGCCCAAAGGGAGGGTGGAGAATGCAGCCCCATCCTTACAGCTCAGACCTACACGTTGAGAGGAGAGGGGAGGAAACAGGTCCAGGGCTCCTCCTCTCTGGCCAAATGTCCTAACTCCCTGCCACTCACAAGGCCAGAAAATCCCCAGTTTATAAAAGAACTTAAAGGAAAACAAAGACTTCCACCGTATTTTACCCGAACTGGTCAGTATTCCCAAAACTTTTAGATTCTTCTAGGGCAAGCAAAAGTATTGTTTGGAGAACTTGATCAGGCTTAGGCATAAAGATAGGAAAAAAGCTGATCAGCCATTTCAAGGCTAGGAAACCGATATCTGTGCATTAAAATTGATTATGATGTGTTTTTGGGAAGCACAGAAAGGGAAAGCTGCCCATAAAAGATTAAGAGTCACAAGCTGGGGGTCCAAATAAACGGTGCTCAGTAGGACTGCAGTTTAGAATATACTTGACATTTAATGGAAAAAATGCTGGGGCATCCCAGTTCTTTTT
>VWYE01011476.1:0-92864 GCA_013398995.1 Alaudala cheleensis
AGGGAAGGGAAGGGAAGGGACCTAGATGTTCTTACAGTTGGTCACTAATTGAAATAGGAAATGAGCTAATAGGAAAAACTTGTTCTGTAGAAGGACAGCTTGTCCCCCTGTATTTTCTTTTGCTTTGTCTTGTCAATGAACAGCAATTTAACTGCCATTCTTATCAACAGTTCACAGTTCTCTAAACAGAAAGCTACAGATCTGGAATAACAAGTTGAAATATTGTCCCCTGCCTTGGATACCAAGTAATTGTCAGGGATCATAAATGGTTTTTTTAAATTTTTGTTGTTTGTTTATTTAAAAGATTTTATCTTGATTTCTTAAACATTAAGAAAATTTTCAATTTTTTTTTTTTTGTAAAAGCATAATCATGATAAAATCTTGATGCTACAGCTGTCAACATAGACTTTTCTCATGTTCTTAACTATGTCTTTCACCATAGGAGAAAAAAACATCGTGTTCCACATATGCTTTAGGAGGTGAATATATTTGTGTTGAGCAAATAATGTTCTCAAGCACATTCTTACACAGGATGTCCAGGGGCAAGTAGTGTCGTGGATATAAAATGAAATTATGACTTCCTAATGTTTTTGATCATTTTTATAAACACTACTTTGGAAGATTTCAAGTGAGCTGGTGGTGACTGTGTTTCCTGGGTGGTTTGGAGGTTTTGGGGTTTTATCCCTCCATTTTAAGTATGTACTTTTGTAAGATTTTCTACATTCCATTGCTCATGGGAAAATAAATATCTCTATGTTATTATTATGCTGGTTTTGGCTGGGATTATTTTTCTTCATAGTACCTAGTATGGGTCTCACTCCCCTAATTATGTCAAAAAAATAGTAATTGTAGCAGGGAAATACAGAATATCCAGACTAAACAATATGATGCAAAAAGACTTTGAAATAAATTTCATAATTATTAATAACTGCACCAAAACTTTCACACAAAACTAGATCAAAATGTCTCATTTTTTCATTCTAAAAATATGTATTTTAAAAAACATACTTACAAAAATGAAGTCATTTTCATAAGATCTGTCTTAAGTTGTATAGAAAAGTAAAGGTTGGTCATAATCTTACAAAAATGCTTCTTGTTGAACATCAATACTTTCATTTTTAAATAAAATGTTATAAAAAAAATTAATTTTTCATAGATAATCAGCGTCAATCACAAAGTGATCAAGCATAAAGGACATGCAAATGTCCTTCTTTCCTCTAAAACATCTGCTTACTCTCTCCTAAAGGCAAAATTTTCTATTTCTTATATTTCTCTACTCTTTTCTCTCTCTTTTAATGATATAAAAGAGATACAATCTCTTTCAATGATACTCTCTTACCAGTAGAGTAACTTTACAGAATAAGATGTTTAAATACAGCACAAATCACAGAAATGAGGAACAAACTCTAAGTTCAACTTGATTATCTTTTAATCCAGATTTGCTTTGAAAAGTAAGAAGGTACAAAATGGAATCAGGCATTCAGTTCAGCTAGGCAGCAATGTCTTTTGATTATGCTACTATTTCTTAACTATTTCCTGACAGTCTGAACTAAAACTTGCTCTAGCCAATGAAAATTTCTAGTCAGCTTTCAATCAGACCATAGGATGGCAAAGGAATGTTTTCCTAACATTTTTCCGAACTAGTTTTGGTATTTCTTTGGAGTTTTTGGTCTTTCTGTTTGCCAAATATTCTTAAATCTGATCCAGGTATATTGTCATTTGAATTTCAAAGAGGAAGGGGAGAAGCAATAGCACAGAAAATGTTTTCACCTATAAAACAAAAACTATATGAGAAATAAAGCACATAAAAATTGATCCAATCTGTTGGGCATTGCTTGTTCACTGATATTGAAGAATTTATAGAGGAAAGTTGTAAATAACAATGTAGTACAACTTGATGGCTTGCTCTAATGCTCTTGCTAGAGCTCACTCTCTGTATTCTTTGCTCAAACTGATGGGTAGGGAAAGTTAAAACCTGAAAACATACACTCAGGTGCCAGTGGGTCAAGTCACAGCAAATGTTCCCTTTGGCTTCCTTTCAAAAGTTTCAATAAAATGGAGTAATAATTTTTAAAAGATTTAAAGCTTGTTGGTTCTGCACCAGACATTTTTAAGAACAAAAAGTTGACAAGATTTCTCTTTGCCTTGAAGTACTGCTCTTAAATATAGCTTAATGTTTTCTGCATTGCCAGAAATTTGAAACTTGAACACATTCTTTACATCTTTTCATTTTCCAGGGAGCCTTTGCTGTAATGACTCTCCTGAATATTTCTTTTTCTGTGTCTTGACCCCTGATTATCACCTGACATATTACCCAGTATTAAGTAGTGAGCTCAGAAATGGTCAGAAGTGAAAATACAGTTTAACCTTCAAAGCATGAAAGTGCAAGACTGTTTTTTGGATGGTAGTGTGTAGGTCCAAATTCATTAAAAACATCCCTAGAAACGAAAATGTTCAAGAGTTAAAGTATCACATTATCTAAATGCTTCTAAGCCTATGGTTTATTTTGATCTTCTCTTTCCTTTTCTTTTGATAATGTGGGCAGATTTACAGAGATTATAGAACCCTGAATGAAGTAATTCTATTGTTTCTTTTCATTTCAGTAAAGAAAGCCCTAATAATAGTCTATTATCTTTTACATTATTCCCATTATTCTTTTAGAAAATACTGTGCTATTCTAGGAAATTGCTTTTTTTTTTTTGTTACATTTAATTTATGAACTTAAGTTTGTAACCCTTTTTTACTTCAGTGTGCAGCAACATATTAGTCATAAAGAGTCAACAGGAAGACTTCAAAAAAGCATATATTAATGGATTCAAAATCAAACATAAGCTCTTTATAGGGGGAAAAGCCAATAAATATTAAAATTTATAGTTCTAGAAAAGAAAAAAAGCAGAAAGAAAATTACATTAGATTAGGCTTGCATTTGAAATGGTATAAATGAAAATATAAGTCACTGTACAGAATATACACATAGGACCAAATACTGGTTGTGGTACTTTTTTTGATGGTGCTATATCCAATAGCATTGGTGTGAAACACCAGGGGGCACATCTTAACAGAAAATATAGTGTATTCTGAGATGATGCAGCCTTGATTCATGTAGTTAAGCAACAGTTAGGGAATTCAGTGTAATTAAACTACTTCCACTGTGAAGCTGGGACTACAGACAGGAAGACTTGGACTAACTGCATTTTACATTGCAGGATTTTGGAATCCCAAATGGCAGTTCAGAGCAGTCAACCTGCTGAACCCTTCAGTGGTCAGTCAGCAAATTTAATACATGGCTGAATGAAGACACTAATTAAAAAGTGCTGAGGAAAAGGACAAGATGTAAATTATGCTTCTTGAGCACAATATCAAGAGAGGTGTTTCTTTTTGGCCTTAATTTACCAGTCAAAAAGTAGATCTATATTTTCTTAGAATTTTATTTTACTGAGAGCTTAATTGAGTATACACAGAAACATAATATCCAAGCACTGAGAAAAAGATTGTAGATAGGCAATTACTTTCTTTATTTTGGAGAATTAAAAACTTCTCTTTAACTATGGTTAAAAAAAGAAAAACCAACTAAAAACAAAACACAACAACCCAACAAAAACAAAACAAACAAAACAAACAAACAAAGTAAAAACCACACACATACAAAAAAAGAAAACTGAACCAATTCTTGTAGAAATCAGGACAATAATTGAAATCACTCTGTACAGTGAGATGAGTTCTTCCAGGTTAACTTTGCTTGCTCCTAGAATAAGTTAAACTTTTTTCTAGTTGCTCTCCTGAATGCATACTTCAAGGCACAGAGGTCATGCTTCAAAGGAATGTTCAATATATTAGGAGGAACATCTTCATCATGCAGATGGAGCACTAGAACAGATTGCCCAGGGATGTTGTGGAGTATCACTGACTGAAGATACTCAAAAACCATCTGGCCACAATCCTGTACAACACACTCTGGGAAGGCCATGCTTGAGCAGGGAGGTTGGATGAGATGACCCACTGCATTCCTTCCCAACCTGATCCAACCTATGGTTCTGTGATTCCATGATTCTGCATGATTGCCCACAGCCAAAACCCAAAGGGAGTGGAAAATTAAACCTTGGTCTTGAGAAGAACCATGGAATACATTTTTTTTTGCTCAGGGATGGTAGACGCACATCTGTAGCAATGGTAGGCACACAAATGAAGATTTGCTGTGCCTCTGCTTCCTCTAAGCATCTGTCTGCTGAAAGTTGTAAATCTTGCCAAGATGAAAGTTATATGATTGGGTGAGTTCTTAATTCATATTATCATCGATTTTTTAAAGGAGCATATCTGGTTTGATGGCAAATATTTAGGGTGGGGGATTACTCTCAAATAATTTACATGTCAAAGGGAGGTATATATTATAAAAGTAGAAATGGGTGCCTGAAGAATATAACTAATTTGCTTCTTTTAAATGCTGCTTTTTTGGGTCTGGCTAGGAAGGAGTTAACTTTCTCTAGAGCTGTCCTCACAGCACTCTGCTTTGGTTGTAGCCAAAACAACTAAGATAAGACACCAGACTTTTGGCTACTGCTGCACAGCGTCAAGGCTGTCTCTCCAACTTGCTAGCACCACCAAAGTCCAGCAGAGCAGGGTTGGGTAGGAAGGTTTAAGGAGTGGCTGTGTGGGAGGTCTGGTAGTAGTGTCAGTCTGAGAGACTTGACAGAGACTGACCAAAGGGATATTTCATGCCATATGATGTCATGCCCAGTATGAAAAAAATAAGAGAAAGGAGAAGGAGGGGATATTTTTTATGAAGGTGTTTGTCTTCCAAAGTAGCTGCCATGTGTACTGTGGGCCTACTTCCCAGGAATTGGCTGGACACCACCATCTGATAGGAAGCAGAGAATAAGTTTCTTTTTCAGCTTCACCTCTTCATGCAGCCCTTTCTTCTCTTCATTAAACATCCTTTATCTACACTGAAGAATTTTAATTTTATTTTCTCCACCTGTCCTGTGAAGTCAACATCAATCCACTACAGTGTCTTAAGGTAAGCTGAAACTCATATATTCTGTTTCTCAATCCTAGCTATGAGAGTGAGCTAGGATAATATAGTCAGCTATAATATACGTAAAGATACATGATATTTCACCAGATTAATACTTTCACTTTTTTCTTTAAAATTCAAAATATTTTTAAAAGATGACAAATACTTGAGCTTTTTCTTTTTAAAAAAATAAAGTATAAGGGGATAAAAAAAACCAAAGAAAAACAACCAATTTAACCATGAAAATTAACTTATTAGGATAACTAATTTTAAATTCTAGATCTTACATTAAAAAAATTGATTCTTGTTCTTTTTATTAGGGCAGCTCAACTTATGCATCTCATCGGGATTGATACTGTTTTTTTCAGTAACTGAGGCTGTTTCAATTTATACAATTAAAAAATCCCCATTACCTTTACCATGTTAGAGGTACATGTTTGCAATACATTTTTCTATCAATCCTTATACAAGGTTTTTCTTGAAAAAGTTATCATCTACAGCAAACTCATTGATATTGTCCATGTTATTCCAAGTGATTTCTGCATGACAGGACTTTACTCACATTTATGTTTGCATGGCTACTTTTTTTCCCATGCAAGGTATTTTCAAACCAGAACAGCACCCATCACATTTGATTTAATGAAATAATAAAACAGCTTAGAAGAAAATGAAGAAAATGTTTTTATTTATTCCTCAAAAACATTACACGCTATATAAAAATGTTGGGGGATGTTTTTGAAGTAATACCATGCCTCTGATAAAATAGAGTATGTTCTACAAGAGTAAATATTAAGAAGTTTGAATGATTATGATGTATATCCTTGTAAAGCCATTTTTCTTATATCCTTACGTTTCTCTTTTTTGTTTGTTTGTTTTATTTTGTTTTGTCTTTGTTTTTTGTTTGCTTGTTTGTTTGTTCTGTAGGAGAATGAAGAGAACACCAATGTGTACCAGTATTTACAGAGATACAATTATTTCATCTTAGCAGATGCTATGGTGCTATGGTATGGATTTGTTCTGAAAAATGTATTGAGAGCACGCTGATGTTCCACTCATTATTCCTGCACAGCATCAAGGCTGTCTCTGTTTCCCACACAGCCTGGCCAGTGAAGAGCCTGAAGGGGCTCAAGAAGCTGGGAGGGGACACAGCTGGGACAGCTGATCCCAAGTGATCAAGGGAATATTGCATACCATGCCGTGCCATGCTCAGCAGTGAAAGGCAGGGGAAGAAGGAGGAAACAGGGATATTTGGAGTGGTGCTGTTTGAATTCTCAAGTTATCATGATGTGGTGGCTTTTTTTTACACATGATGTGGCCTGGCTTTCCTGGAGGTGCCTGAGCACCTGTCTGCCCTTGGGAAGCAGTGAATGAGCTCCTTGCTTTGCTTTGCCTGTGGACCTAATTTTTTTTTTTTTTTTTTGCCTATTAAACTGTCTTTATTTCAACCATATTTATCATATTTATATTTGTCATTCTCTACTTCATCTAATGTACACTTGAGTCACTGTCATGTTAATGTTTTAGATTTGCTCTTTCACTTCATGTTTTGTGCATTTGGGCCTGAACTCCTAAAACTGTCAATGAAGCTATAAGATTAGCTCTTCATTTCATATTCAGCTGAATTTACTTGCCTTAACTTTCATGGTTTGAAGCCATTTATTATTTGCTAGCATATAGGGTACCTCAGTCTGGGTTACCATATAAAATACCTATAAAATAATCATGTCTTCCTATAGCAACAGGTAAAGGTCAGGCATGAACCACCTGAAGATTTCAAATTATACTGACATCAAGATTTAAGCACTTAAATTTCAACACTAGATTGTATTTAGACATTTAAAATACAAAAACTTGAAATTAATTGCCACAATTTGTATTTAGTTTCTTTTTTTGAAAAATAATAATGAGGTAGTTCTTCCCAATGTTATCTCCAAGCAATAATTTGAATTGAAGAAAAAATACATATGTATGAAAATATTCACCCGTGAGACCTTCAGAATTCAGCAATAAATAAATATGCATGCTATTGCTCTCTCTTTTCTCAGGGATGACACCAGAAACGAAAACACATTTATTTTTCACGGAATACATGCTCTAAATGGCTCTAGTTTAAGAAATGGAACTTTCATGAGTACATTTGTTCTCCTTTAAGCTTCTAATTGCTCAAGGTTATGACGTGATAGCAATTATTTAGTAATTAGCTTTTTTCCAGTATTCTATGCCCTGCCATTGAAAAACTGCTTGTTTTCCTTGTTTTCTTGAATGCAACACTTACTCAGATAGAGGTTTCTGTGAAACATTTCAATTGAAAATAAATTAATTAGAGTATATTTGCTTAGAAATAGGAAGTCACGTAGTTGTGTCAATGATTCATTGTTTGTTGTATGTAATAAATAAATGATAGCTCTTACATGCAAAAAAATGGAAACAACTTTGATGTAAACCCATGTTTATTTCTCATAGTAATGTGATTAATGTAATTTGATCTCTTCATTGTGGAAAGGTTTTAGACCATCTGTGCTTTAAAAATATTATTTGGCATCACTTGGCCTTATAAAGGTAATTTCAAAATGAGTTTATGATTAAATAAGATGTTTAGTACTTTGGAAAAAAATACATATTCAAGTAGTGAATTTTAAAAATTTAACTTTTTTGTTTCACATTCCTGCTCATACACTGAAAAGTACTGAACAGTTGCTCATACAAAACATTCCAAGACATAATAAAAAACATTTTTTCTTTTTAAAATTTTGAAATAATTTAATGTTTATAAATAAATTTTTAATCAGAATAATTTCTAGTACAAAAGCCTTTGTTTAGCAACATATAGATTGCTCACTTTTGCTTTGTGTTTCTCTCCATATAAAATGAGATAACAATATTTTAAAGTTTTAAATGGTGGTTCTGTACTATGCCAAGGAAAAGCAACCTGCATTTATTCCTCTTCAAAATTTTACAGAATTCTGTGTTGCATCTCTAATAAAAAGACTTACCAGAACTGTAAAGGAAAGGTTTTGCAACTTGTTCAAACAAGTGGAAATATATTTTGCAAGTAGGATAAGTCAGTTAACACTGATAAGATTGTAGAACCTGTCTGAGACAAGAACTGTGCTGTCTGTTTGTTTCTTGAATTTAGGGTGTTTGTGTCTTCCCTTCTGCAGTTTTCTTTTAAAAAATGTCTATGTACCTTTACATAATTGCTTTAGCATAATGCTTTCTTAAAGAAATTTAAACCTCTTGTCTTCTCTCAGCAGATAACTTAAATGGATTCAAACTCAAGTTCTTCCCTTTCTTACTCATGACATAAATGTATTAGCCTTTTGTTAATTATACTTTTCATATAAATTCTGGATTAGACCTGAAAAATTGAGTTGAGATTAACTTTCTAGATATTTTTGTTTACATTAAAGTGTGCTTAAAATTATTAAAAATCAGTAGTAACATAACCACTACAGACTGAAAGGGCAGCAAGGAACAAAATAGCATTGAGAGGATAAATACAACTAATATTGTTTTATGAAAAGTATTTCAGATAATTCCTTTTTCTAGCTTTTAATTTTTAAAATACATTTTGGAATTACTTTTATCTTAATAGTGTTACATATTATTTTTAAAAATCAAATACTGTTATTAGATTCTGTATTTTTGTTTCTGTCAAAGTATTACAAAATGCTTTCATATTGTATTTCTTTTAGTCTATCTATGAAAGCATTTTGAGTAACCAGTAGTCAGTAATTCAATCAAAGCAGAGGATTAAATCTTCAAACTACAGCAATCCTAATGTCTAGAATAAGATAATAAAATAAAATATCAATAGTAGGACAGATTAAATATTACTTGCAGATGATAAAAGTGAGAAAAACAATGTACTATATTGAAAATGACAAAAATTCCCCAGTTAGAATATTGCTTTGAAATCAATTTTTTAATAAGTAATATTGTTAGAGGAAAGTACACCACTCAGGATTTGACAGCCCAAGAGAGATGAGGCTCCATAGCCTCAGGTCCCAGCCACAGAGAGGTTTAAAATGTCCAGCAGACACAAGCACACACACATACACATACACACATACATACTTACATGCATACATGAGCAACAGCACCCATTCTCACACAGTCATTTCACTGGCATGAACATGAACAGCACCAATGTGCTCAGCCATTCAACCTGACCTTCATTTCCACTCACAGACTCTCTGGCCCACCTGCTCTCACTCCAACTGCTGGCAACCCAGGCTCCCATAAATACACATATATATGAGAGGGCCTTATTGGGAAACAGTGAAAGCAGAGATCAGCTCTCACCCTCATACACACAGGACCAAGAATCCTCACCCAGGTTAGAGTTAGAAAGGAATTTAATTGGAAGACATGACAGGTATCTCTGATCCTGCACAGGGCATAGACAGACAAGTACATGGACCAGCTACTGTTTCCCACAATTGTTAGTCCCGAAATAATCTAATCCTCTCCCTTTTACTGCCATTGGTACCTTCTCTAAATACCCCAAAAAGAGTCTTTTGCCATCCCAAAATTCTCTTCCACTGTATCTTATAAAGGTCCCCAGCGCCTGGACCCCCATCAGTCTGAAAAATGTTCTGGAGAATCTCTCCCCTTGACTCCTCCTGATGGGTTTCACACTTAGATACTTAGGCTGAGGCTATTATGTTAGGTTTCCAGCTTGCCATTGTTCTTCCCTGTTCTTCTCTGGACTTGTGAAGATGGACCTTGGGTGGGCTGATGACTCCTGTGACAGGACAGGGAAGAGCCAGGCAGAGTATGTTTGGGGCTCCTCATCTGCCATAGTCTCTTTGTGTTCCTTCGTGGGTGTGGAGACAAGCTTTTTTAACCACAAAACCTACCAAATATCTTTCTAGAAAATTTAATTTTCAATGTCACTTTAAATAAATAAAATTTAAAAAAACCATTATTGTCTTTTGACCAATTCTGGATATTAATGGTTATTTTTGAATATTATAAAAAAGTTAAATTTATTCTGAAGATTCCTTTGGGCACTAAAGTGAATGACAGCTGAGACAGTAATTAGTAGACAGTATACCACCACTTTTGACAGTCTGAAGTGAGACTCAAACATTGCTAGAAGCCTCTAGGACTGTGAGAAATAAATCACATCAAGTAAAAAAAAAGCCAGTGCAGATAGCAGCTGTGGAAAAAATATGTGTTGCGGCTTATTTCAATTAGAGTCACACAGATGAAAGTGAGAAAGGTTGGATTGATTGCAATTCAAAGAGATAGAAATTTAAACAACTTCAGTCTCCAGTGAAGCATTAAAAGATAACTGAAAAGCACATTTTTAAGAGAAACATCTGTGGTAGAACCACCATGGATTCAATTTCAGCACTGCAGCCTGTATTTCTAAAGTGGTGAAATGAATATAACCTTAAACAACTAAACTGAGTTTAAAAACTTCACAGGAAAATGTGGGTTGACACAGATTGATCTGATAGGTGAAGGGTGCCTCTAGCTCTGTCTTGGTGAGCTCATTGGGAGATAATTACATCAGAAGTGGATCCCAAACAACAGTTTTGATCTGATACAATTTGCAGACCTATAACATCAGTAATATTTTATTTTATGGAGAGACATTTGAGAAGGTATTGATGTCAATGGAAAAAATTAGTGAGAAAAATAGCTGGGATCAAAATGCTGCTACCAGTCAAGGATGTTTTATGATCATGTAAGGAAAGCACTATTTTTTTGCATTTAATTAATTAGACACTTACATGCTAGAAGTCATGATAATGAACAGACTTGAACTTACACTCTGTTCTGTTCTGTTTATAAAATAAGTACACATGAAACAAATCCCATTGAGTGCTATGCCTCTAGCAACCCAAGGCTTGCTTCTTCCTATAGTGTGATTACTTATTCCTAGCTACTTTTTGAAGGAAGCCTTTAAAACCTGAGAGCTCCTTTTCCTTTAGGGGGAAAAAAAAAGTAACGTCAAAGAACGAAGGGAGATGTCTTTCCAAAGGCATCACAAATGCAAAATATATCCAGTAGGTCTGAGGATATGTATAAATTTACATGGGTCCTGTTGAAGAAAAATGATAGTGTAAAATTTTTCTGAGACAATATTACATTTTAGTCACTACCCAATCTGATCTGGCATTTTCAGAAAATGTATATATATTGTTTAGGTAATTCTCCTTAAAAAGAGATTAAACAGGTAGATAATGCAATTAACCCAGGTCTGACACCCTGAGCATGCACAGAACACATTGGCCAGCATGGGAAAGCTATAGACATGGATCTGCACATGCAAACAGACTGTGGGACTGACTGTATCATTGCTCGTCTTTACCTTTGAAGGGTGTGTTTAGAACAATTTTCTTAAGAATGTCTAGGAGTCAAATCAGAAAGTTGTTGTGTCTGCATTTCCAGTTGTCAGTCATTCCTTTTAGCTGAGATTGGTGACTGGCCATGCCAGTATTTTAATCTATTCCAAATACAATCAGATCAATTTAAACTACCAGAGAAATTACTTGCAACTCTACTTCAGAGAATACAAACTAGCATATGCATATGTCTTGTAAGGCAAGCAACAGATAGGACAATATATTAAAGGACAATATTCTCCTGTAATATTCCACTTATCCTAACTTATTTGTCTAGTGCTTAAGGTGCTTACCAGAGAGAAATGTAATCTTTGGCATGTGCATTTTGTTCAATATCATCAAGAATAAAAAATAAACAAGCAAAAAATTTGGTAGAGCAATTCTTGTTTGTTTAAGAATAGTCCAGGAAAACAGACTTCTTTGTCCAAGTGAATATCCTGAACATATGTCTGAAGAGTTTCACTCTCACTTTCTTTCCAAGGACTACCTTTTAATCTTTGCCACAGGTGTGAATCCTAATGACTTGGATGGGAGAAAGTGAGATTCTTTGTACTGTCATATTTAACTAGAGTGAGCTGCAGACTAATGTTTAAACTATGGTGCTGAGGAGAGCCTGGAGATGTGAAAAGATTTAGCAGATTTTTTTTTAAATGAATTCTCTAACATCTGAGGCACTTCATAAAAGAAATAAATATTACCTGTTCTTTGTTTAGTTTAAATGAAAAATCCTTCCTTTTGAAAAAGAAACTTACAAAGAAAATTTTAAAGTACAAGTTGGCCAGATTTATGAGTTTTTAACTAGATTTAGTGGGAAGTGAAGGTGATGGATGGAGTTTTGAGTAACGAAGACCCAAGCTCTCCTGATATTTTAGGAATCAAGAGGGAAAAACTATTGTGCAATGCTTCAAAGGAATTAGGACATGTTCCTCTAAGAAGCTGACAAATGATACCCAGCTCTGCATCAATGCATGATAACAACCAGGAGCTGGTAGCCACTGTCCATCTAGAAACATGATCTATCTCCTATCGATGAAAAAGTGCTGGAATGAATTGAATTACTGAAACACTACAATAAACAGCTATAAACCGTTCAGAACAGACAGGGAAGAAAGGAGAGGCAGTGGGTTTTTTCTTTTTGTAGAAAAATGGACTGACTGCACAGAGTAGCCATTCAAAAACAGTAATAAACAGGTTAAGAGATTATGGGTGAAAATTAGGGGCCAAGACAACAAAGGAAACCTCACATTTGGTGTTTGCTTTAGGCCACCCAGCAAACAGGGTCTGATAGATGAAGAGGATTTTACTTCAGTTAACTGGAACAAAACAATTACATTACTTTCATGTAATTTTTGTGTGTGTGTGTGTGTTACCGAAAAGCACACTGTCAATACCTGTCAATATGATATAAAATATATGGTCTTGAAGATAAGTGAAAGCTGTAAATCTAAGAGACAAATATCTACTGATGAAAACACTAGCAAGTGTTCCTAGACCTGCCATTCTTCCTAAGTATATGCAGAGTTTTGGTAGAAGTAACACAGAAAACTTAAAAGATTGAAAATATGTGGTTTAGATGTAAATAAATTATGCACAGAACATTACAATCCTCTCTCTTTTGGACCAAAAGTGAAACTTTAGCGGGAAAACAAATGAATTCTTAGCCTTTTCTTTAAATGTAGCTACCTGTAATTTTTTTTTTTCCAGAACTGGTAAGAGTTTAATTAATAATGTAATGGCTAATCAGAACAACTATATCTGACAGACAGCAGCAGATCTTCTACCTAGAATCTAGTTCTCTTGATTTCAATAGAAAAATGGCAAAAAAACCCTAAATATTTAATTTGGACAATGACCCAAATGTGCAAGGGACAAATAAAGGAGATTAACTGTTACTGTCATTCATCTGTACTAACTAGTTAGTGGTTTTACAATATGAGCCTGGAAAGCAGCCTTATGGGGTTTTACAGGACCAGACAGCAAAGATAGATGACAGCAAAATGACGTGATAAAAAGTTGCAGCTTTTGCTAGTGTCATGTCTACAGATTCCTTCTTTAACATTAAGGGAAATTAATCACCACAGGGCATGGCATTTCTGATTCCCTACTGGCAACAGCAGTATCTCAGGAGGAGATAAAATGGTAGAAATGGGGGTTAGATAGATAGCAGAGACCTACTTTATGATGACTTAAATAAAGCTGTC
Organism: Alaudala cheleensis; assembly: GCA_013398995.1. Taxonomy (NCBI): domain Eukaryota; kingdom Metazoa; phylum Chordata; class Aves; order Passeriformes; family Alaudidae; genus Alaudala; species Alaudala cheleensis. The sequence goes on from VWYE01011476.1 coordinate 13,572, forward strand.
ATTTAGTCACATTTTTCCCTTCCTTTTATATAGTACTGAAAATAAATGTACTTTAGAGTTTCATGACATTTTATGTCATGGGGGTTTTGTGGGGGCTTTTTCCCTTTTTATTTCTTTGTTTGTTGTTTCTTGTTTGTTTGGTTGGTTTTTTGCTTGTTTTTGTTTGGGTTTTTTCTTTTTTTTCTGAGCATCAGCTGGACTTCATTCATTCATTCATGCTCAGAAACAGTGAAAATCCAGTAATGCATGGAACAGTGAAGTGTCCTGCAACAGTACAAAAACCACTTCACCAAGAAGCTAGAATCACATGAAATATTTAATATAAGTTATGGTACTTTTAGCCCAATTCATGAGTACCAAAATTCTTATAGCACTTTTTACACTCCCTGGCTGGAATAAAAAAGAAATAATTTTTTCATTTAAGGATCTTTAGGATGGAAGTCACAGAAGACTGAGAATTCCAATTCACATCACTATATACTAGGTTATTTTGGTAAATGTAGTCATGATGGAAAACATTTTAAAACAACCCATGGACCACTGTAAGTGGCATATAAAAGAGAAATCACAAGCAGGAAAATGTCTTGCTGCAACTTGAATCACAGTAGTCTATTGAATACATGTTTATCAGAAGTGCTTTTTAAAAATTTTCTTTGGGAAAAAAGTACATCTGAACTTACACTACATGACTGCCAGCAATTTGAAGAATATCTATTCATTCGACTGTAATATTCACCTCAACATTTGCAGAACAATCCCTACTGTTCATTTCCATGGAATAAGCAGTGTAGGCATAAATACCAACATCAAGTGCTGGATGTTAAGTTAATGTCTCTAGCTAACCTCTACACCTATAAATGAATAGGAAGATTTTTGCTGGCAAAATATATCCCTTATTTATCAGTATCATTCAACTAATTTAGCAATAACATTAGTAAATTTACATGTGATTGCTTTGAGTGTTATTTTCTCCCAATTTATTTCTTTTATTATGTGTTCTGATGTGGGTCTGTAAATTCAAGATATTTTAATTATCCATATGCTCAGTACCGTAAATCTCTGTTCTGTGGTAAATTTGCAATATTTCTTCATGAACTTCAAGCTGAGAAATTGTTCTTTGTATTCAGCTGAATGCCTGCTGAGTGGTGAACTGGGCCTAAGACTTGGCTGATGAGTTGGTTTCCTCCAGCCTATAATGTTCATTTTTCACTTGTAAAAGATCCCCTTGCTTCCATAGTAAGGACATTTATGATACTATTCTTTATATCCTTACCTCTGTATTACTAAGAAGAAAGCATGCAGATGTACAATCTGTGAACAGTGTCATAAGATTCTTCTGCAAAGGCAAGTACTTCATTCTTCATAGAATTCAATTCCATTTCATAGCAATAGATAATGGATAGATTCACAAAATATGTTAGCAGGAGCAAAAAAATCTCAGTGCCTAAACTTTTTTAGTTTTGAAAGGTTGAGTCAAAATTTAAATGTTTCATTAATATAATGCATTGAATAATTGATTATACAATACCAACACCCAAAAATACTCTATGTTTAGTTGCTGTCAAAATCCTATATACTTTCAATATAATGCAAGTCAAGTACCAGTGTGAACCATGCTTTATGAGTTTTTTTACATTTACTTGTTACTAGCCTAGGTTTTCTTTAAGAAATCACCAACAACAAATCTCAGGCCATTGTTTTATAGTTCTCACTGCATACATGCATAAATCCAAAGTCATATTTCTGTACTCTCATTCTCCATAATACTATTTATATAAGTACTGCCTCTTCAGAAGTTATTTTTGTAGCCTAATTATTGCAATTTCTCACAGGAAAAGTTCATCTGCCAATGCAGTTGCTCAAACTGACTTCCAAATCAGAGGTTGTCATACATGCAAAATCTCCTTTCCACACTTAATTTGGAATTCTTCAGTCTATATTTTTATGTTTGCAGAAGAAAATGGTTTCTGCTGCCTTCTTTTATTTTCCCAGGACAAGTCTGCATATATATTTCAAGACTTTTTTCATGCTATAAATAGCAGTTCTACCTCTGTTTCACAATACCACCTGTCAAAAATGAATGCTTTTGTAGTTAATTGTAGACACAACAAACTAGTTGAAATTTGTGTTTTATGTGTTTTATTATTTTTCTTTTAATAAAGTGCAAAAACCTTCCTAAATGTTGTCATGTTTAGACTTGAGCTTCTTAGATATTGAAATGTTTTCAAAGTTTTTCAGCTGCTGTGTTTTGGGGATTTTTGAGAGCCCTTGAAATTGCTTAAATTTGGAAATACTTTTGCTGTCTCCTCAGTTAGCTGAGTCTTTTTACATTCTAGAGATGACTCACAGAAGGCAATATATTTTAGTAGCCAGAATAAATCTTGGATATTGACTTTACATCTTGAAGAAATCATTGTGTGTTCCTTCAGATTTTGAAAATAAATTCAGCTAAAAACTTGTTATACCCAAGGCAACAAACCAAACCAAACCAAATATAAGCCATATAAAACCCAGACACAGATTTACTAATCCTAAAAGATTGGTGGGGGAGGAATCTTTCATGTGTCTTGAGTCTGGAGACTAATTGGTCTAAATGTCTCTAGTGTAGACATGTATTTTTAAGGTCAATATCTAGACTTTATTTAGAGCCAGTAGAGAAAACAAGTAATTTTAGCTACATTTAATCTTTTATTTAAAGAAGATTTTAAATAATTCAGATGACTCATGGTCTAAAGTATCTATTTTTTCCTGTTGAGAGGGAAAGTCTTTTTCAGAACATTTATTTGATATCTCCACTTCTTACTATTGCCCTGTGAGGACACACTTTTTGTGTGTTTGTGGTCTATGTTACTTTTAATAATAAAAATATTTCATTTGATTTACTACTATATAATACTCAAGTGTTTGTCTTGGTCAGTGTTGTAGTAATACAGATGGGATTCAGTTTCTTCATGCAGAAAAAGCCCCTTCTTTATTTACATAACTCATATTTACAAAACTTATATTTATACAGTTTTCACAAACCTTGTGTTTAGCTCTAATTGGCTGGTAGTTTCTTACCACACCATTCATTAGTTAAAAGGTGTTTTTGTGTGTATGTGCTAAGACTCTCTCTTTCACTTAAGAGTTTACATATTTCTTTGTAGATTCTCATGAGACATCTTTTGTTATTACAAGTGCAACTTATTTTTCTTTACAAGAATAGTTTGTTATACTGTTTTTCATTCCTCTAATTCTTCCTTATAAAAACTTACAAGTTAGTTGCTAGTTCAGCTAAAGAAGCAGGGCCTAAACTATCTTTTATAAGTATTTCTTTTATAATATCTTTACCTATATATAACAGGTCAGTTGTTTTGGACTGAAGAATTCCTCCTTATTTATAAATAAATAAGTTATAAATAAACCTAGTTATAAATAAACCAGTATCTTTATGAAGTTTTATCCTGGTTCTGGCCAGGACAGGGTTAATTTTTGCAGTATCTGCATAGGAGAGGGCATGGCCAGGACACAGAAGTTATTCTATAACACCTCATGTGTTTGTCCTGGAGAAGGAATTCTGGCTGTGTAAGTGTGGTGGAGGAAGCAATCAGGGTAATCCTGGTTCTGAGCATTTTGCATGTGAATCACTCACCTTTCTTTTGTACATTTTTGTTATTAATAGTGCTGTTGTTAGTGTTTGTTTTCTGATCTCATTGCCGTTTCTGTAAACTGTTGTTATCTCAAGTTGAGATCTTTATGTGTAGTGCCTCCAATTCTCTCCTCCATCCCACCACAGTGGCAAGGAGAGGGCAGAAGTCAATAAGTGGCAGTGTGGTTTGGAAAGTACCATCCTTGAATCATGACAGCTCATTTAAATACAGGACACAGATGCAATCATTTTATAATAAAAAAAGATGCACTGAAATGAAATGAAACTTTCTGATATATAAAGTAATTTTTTTTTATCAGGTGTCAAAATGTTTCCATCTTCACAAATCAGTTTTATGATGAAATGGAAAAAACCCATAAGTCTCAACTTTTTAGGCTTAAATGAGCTCTCAGAAAAATCAACTGCTGTCTTGCATATGCTACGGTAGCTTTCCTTCTTATGTGACGTGAAATCACATCACATGCCCCATTAGAGAAGGGACATTCCAATACTGTGAGACCTCTCTTCATAAAGATATAAATATATAACTGACTTTCCTCCCATTTGGCAGTCCAGAGGCTCAAATTTGTTAGATGACAGGTATTTATATCTTTATTACTATTTTTAATATTTTATGTGGGACATCTCTATTAGTATTCACTGCCGCTGCAGACATAAAAGTCCAGAACAAGTATGCATTGTGATCATATAACCTATCACAAAAAAATAAAGGGAATGGTGCACTTAGATACTACTGATTCAAACTTGGAGTTAAAGTCAAAAAGTAAGATAACTTTCAGATGCTACATCTGTGTCTTCAATGTTATTTTAAATGTGAAGCACAGTTTATAAAAAAAAATTATTGAAAAAAAAATCATGGTTCTGAAATACATCTAGATAAACAATATGGAATCAAACAGCTAGTTTTTCTTGTGCAATTAGACTATATGTAAAAAATAAAGGAACTTGGAAGCTCTTAGTAGCAATTACTATTTGAATACATTTTAACGCCTTGATGTAAAAGTAAATTATATGTTTTTCAAAAGTGTTTAAAGATAAAATAAAATATGGGCATTATATTATTTTAAGTTGCATGCTTTTACAGTCATTAATCTTTTCCTACATATTTACCTTTAAACAAATACACAATGCCAAAATATAAGAACTTATAACCAAATGCACCCCCCAAATTTATTCACAAGAATATTCTAAATAAACTTTTAAAATTTTTGATCTATAACTAAATTAGATAATGTAATGCAACTGTGCAAGTGTTTCTAGTAGTAACAGTCAAAAAAGTACTCAAACACCATAAAGTATTTTACTAAAATGTCACTTATGAACGCTACCATGAGAGTAAAAAAACACCAGACAAAACAAAACAGAGTGCAGATGACCTCACATCCCTTTCATAAACTTCCATGTAGTGTTGAATCAGAAGGACCTCCAATTTGGGGAAGGCACATGACAGAGATCACATCCATTTAGAGTTCCCCCAGCTCTTTGGTCTTTACAATTTTGCAAGAATGCTGTCAGAATAAAAGAAATCCATTTGTCATTTCCATGGCGGAGCAGAAGGATGTTCGCATGAGAGCATCCTGCTCTTAACAAAGAGATAAGGAATTGTAGGTGGTGCAGCATCATTGCCAAGTGGGAGATACCTACTAATCCAAATGTAATGATCAGTTGGCTACATTTATCCAGGGGCCAAGGAGGATGTTTGGCACTNAATTTGGGGAAGGCACATGACAGAGATCACATCCATTTAGAGTTCCCCCAGCTCTTTGGTCTTTACAATTTTGCAAGAATGCTGTCAGAATAAAAGAAATCCATTTGTCATTTCCATGGTGGAGCAGAAGGATGTTCACATGAGAGCATCCTGCTTTATCTTAACAAAGAGAAAAGGAATTGTAGGTGGTGTAGCATCATTGCCAAGTGGGAGATACCTACTGATCCAAATGTAATGATGAGTTGGCTACATTTATCCAGGGGCCAAGGAGGATGTTTGGCACTCACTGAAGACAAAGAGCTGTTCACAGCATCTGACAGACCTGCACGTTCTCATGTTGACTGTTAGGTGGATCAGCACCTCCCTCATGCAATAGCCTTCCAGTTAGAATCACTACTGACTGTGATTCTGAAAGTCTAGGTAAGTCTGTAAAAGAAAATTAAGGAATAAGCACAATACTTTTGGAACTACATCTCTAGGAAAAGAAAAAAAAAATAGTTAATTTCCTAAATATTTCTTTGATCGAGTTTTCTTTAAAATTTTATTGATATCTTTGAAATCAATACCCAAGAAGGGCGGGTTTTTTTTTTCTTTTCTTTCTTTCTCTGAAGTGTCTGTCCATGTCTTCTGTGGAAAGTCTATTAGAAGATTTACAAAATGGAAAAATATTTTGCAGAAACAGTTTAAGTGATATCTTTTTAACATTTACTTTTGTATATTTCTTCCGTAATCTGTGCAACAGATCCATGTTTTCAAGGAAAAATAAACCACAGGAAGTAACAAATTCCTCTGCAGGATGAAAGGGAAAATCTCTCCAAATGTAGCTATTCTCCCTGTGAAGCTGTTTTCATTTAGCCTGAAAATCAAAGTCAGCATAGATTGACAATATTCATAACTTTGTATTTGCTCTCCCTCATATGCTTCATTTGATAACAACCAATGCCTCACTAACTCAGGTTTACCACAAGCTTTAAGTTCAGCAGTTATTAAATCAGCTCTGTTAATAAGGTGTAATAAAGTGTTGGTTGCAGTATGTTTTAAAATACAGTCTAGATTCACTTGTATTACTCTAGCTTTTATATCAACATATCTCTCTGAAACCTGCATAGTATCTTTAGCATGAATCATTGCTTCATTATTTGGCCTAAAAAAACACAATTAAAAAGCTGATGATTTTGGTTCCTTCTTGTTACAGATAGATTTATTTAACCAAACTGTGGAGTTTTCTTTATGCAGTGACTTATTCGGTTGTTTTTCTTTTTTTTTTTTTTTTTTCTCCAAGAGCATACAACCTTTTTACCCTAGAAAATTCATGAATTACAACAGTGTTTCCATCTGGAAAAACCTAATTCATGGCAATAAACATTGTAACACAGCTGTACCAGCTCAGAGCCAATAATACTCTGTATCTATATACACTTATCTTTACATTTTATCTCAGCTTCTGTGCAACATGAGAGAGGTTAAATGTCCCTTGCTTTTATAGCAATAGAAAGAAACTATAAAACATGCCACTATTTCAAATATCAAACTGAATTCTTCTGGTAGTAAATTTTAGGTGAGAAAAGACATTACTCACCAAATAAATCTTCACTGAAGTAACTGTAATAAATATAGATTCTCATGCTCCACAGATTTGGGGTGGCTGTGTGTGAGCATTTCCATTAGATGTTAACTCCATAAACAAATTATGATCATCATATCATGTTGTAAGGACAAGAGACATTACAGAGGGATAAAGTAGTATACTGAATTGGATTTGTATTTCCAAGATCAACATGTAAAGTTCTCCATAATGAGGATTTTGCAGAAGCATACTAAGATTGCCATTGGTAAAGAGTATCCGTAATAATATTCCACTGAAATATAAACAATTAAACTTATCGTAAGATGACTTAGATCTCCAGATTCCATCAACCATGTTGAATAGGGTTGAAACATAACTGTATAAAATCATGTCTAATGGCCAGGTGTCTGAAGGACTCTTGTAAGCCTGAAGAGTCTGACAGAGATCTTTAGAGGAGACTAGAGTCTTTCTGTATTGCTAGCACACAGCCAGGTGGCTTACCCTGATGAGCCTAAAGTATGATGAGACCCCTATGATGTAACCAATGAACCGTGGGTTTGTTTTAATTTGAGTATCCTGATAGCATAAACTTATAACCAACAGGCACCACAGCTAGACACTTCAATTTAGGAGTTCATGACCTGGAAATGAATTCCATCCTTGATTCCTGTAAACTTATTCTGGTTTTTTTTTCCAAATATTATCCACCTTTGTTTTTTTATGTTATTCATGTGCTTGTATCTAAATTAGCCTCCAGGGGACTGAATTGTCTAATGCCATCAAGTTTGCACAATTAAGTGTGTTACCAAGTCTCAAGATTAATGTGGAGTTTCAGATGAGCACTTCTGAGGATTACATTGGCTGATAGTCATCTTCATCTTAGCCTGCCCCTCTGTGCCAACCTGACCTTCTGACACTGAGGTGGCATTTAGAAGTAATAATCACAGCCACCAAGTAAATTGCACCCACAAAGTAATTCTAGTTCTTCTATTTCTGTAAAATAAGCAGACTTACCAACTGAAGCAAACAATAGGTTACTTTCCTACAAACAAGCTTTCCAAAAAGCGTTTCATCTAAATGCTTTGATAAAATACCTTTCCCCAGGACTCACAGACTCTGATCTGTCATGATTAAGCATTTCCTTGAGATTTTTAGTGAAGTCTTATAAGCTCTCTTCACTTTGATACTAAAGACATTTCATGGACATGAGGGAAAATAATGTAGTTCAAAATACATCAAGACTGAATATTCAGTCCTTGTTAGTTTCATTGAGATGGCAAGCAATAATGGATGTGTTGTGCCTTGCTGGGACTTGAACACACTCTTTTTATCTGGGAGTGCACCTGTGATATGAAGTTAACCATAAACAATATTCATCCCTTTCTTCTCTAAGTGCCAACTTATTAGTTAAAAGCCTACTGCCATATGGTGAAGCAGAAATGACTGAGAAAGAAAAAAAAGAAGGAAAAAAAAAGCTATTAAAGCAAGATTCTAAAGAAAGAACTTTCAGAAGAAAGCTTTATGTGATGTTGGTAACAAATGCTGGCATCTAAATTTGGTATTTAAGTTAAAAAACCAGGATATTATTGTGCATGGGAAAAATATTAATAAGTAAACAAAACCAAGGAATAATCATATAATTTTCATGGTGTCCCATTCTCACAGTTTGCAATATCCTGAGAAAGCTTTTCCTCCATAAATTGAATGCCAGAAACATTGTATTGAAGTAAGACTGTTGGTTGGATTAATCTTCCCAGCTTCATCAAATAATTATAGTAATTTTCAAATTTCAAATTAATCCCTACTTAGGAGTCATGGATTAAATTGAATCTGCTCTAGCTATGTTCTGAAAGATTTGATCATTGAAACTTATTTTATTTGATTGGAATTGTAATTGTATTGATTAATTAGCTTACTTGTGCCTTTACAGAGACTATTCAGGATACCTACCTCTTTAATCTAAATTAAGTGGAAAATCTAGAATTGAACTGCATAGGTCAGAGTGGCCACACAAACTGTGAGTGGCTTCAAGTTGCATACTCAAGTTACCAACTTTGATTCAAGGCTACTGTCTGTATTACAGTGCCAGTAACATATGATACTGAGAAATACTGAGGTATTTCTGAGCTTGAAAATACCTGGCTAGTGTGTCTATTTAAAAACAAATAGTTGAACAACAACACACTTGCCCAATAGGTGCAATGTTGCTTTCTGATGAATCGGGCAAACAATTAATGCAGCTTGGCCAAAAATATCAAAAATCAGGAGGAAGTCAGTTTCTGCTCTTGTCAAAAGTCACAGCTACACAATTTGGAGAAAAATAATTTGTTTCTATTGAAATTAATAAGTTGAGAGTTACCAGCTTCTATATTGTCTTGTATATATTTTATTTATTTCTTATTTTTGTTAAGTTGCCTGGGTCTTAGTTCTAAGCATACTAAACTTGATAAAAACTTTAAAAAACACTATTGAACTGCTTTCTTACATCTGTTCCAATTAATCATAGAAATCTTAGAAATCATAGATAAGCTTGAGTTGGGAAGGACCTTAAAAATCATTTAGTCTCAACCCCACCATCTGGAGAAGGGATGCTCCCCACTAGAACAGGTTGCAGTCCTTGTTTCACAAGAGCACAATCCTCTGGCATATCAGCTACTCCTCTCAGTTTGGGGTCATCGGTCAGCTTGTGGGGGGTACAGTCTGTCCCACCACCCAGATCACGAGTGAAGATGATGAATAGGACCATACCCAGGATCTCTGGGGTACAGTGGCAGTTACTGGCCTGCAGCTACACCTCAGGTTTCTGATCACCATGCTCTGGGCCCAGCCACTCAGCCAGTTTTCCATCTGCCTTGCTGTCTGCTCAGCCAGTCCATATACCAACAGCTAGTCTATGAGACTCTTATGAGAGACGGAGTCAAAGGCCCCAGTGAAGTTTGGGAAGACATTATTCACTCCTCTCTCATCTATCAGGACAGCTATTTCATTATGTAGGCTTATCAAGTAAAGCCTGATTTCCCCTTGGTGAATTCAAGCTAACATTTCCTGATGATTTTTTTGGTATTCATGTGCCTGGAAATGATTAGCTAGTCCCAGGAACTAAGGTGAGACTAACTGAGATGTATCTGTTCAGTTCTTTCTTCTTCTCTTTCTTTAAGGTAAGAGTTAAACTTCCTTTCCTTCAGTTCTCAGGCACTTCTAGCACTCACCATGACTGATCAAATATTATTGAGGTTGTCCTTGCAACATCATCAACCACCTTCCTCAGAACTTGTGTACTTCTCATAAGGGTCTACATAATTATGCATGTCCAGATTGTTTCAGCTAACAAATATTCTATTTAAATGTAAATCCATCCCAAATTTTTTAATTCTCTGTGTTCATAAGAAAGCTGAAAGGATTGACATGAAAGAAATAATGAATTTTTATTAAATGTTAAGAGGGTTTTTTTTTCTCTCAGGGAAGATAATTTAGGAAAAAAATTTAAAAAAACTTGCTAAGGAACCTGTAAATTTACCAGTAAAACTTCCAGTAAAACTTGATTACCTTTCCTTGTCTAATAAGACTATGCATAAATTATAAAAATAATATTATCTAAATTGTGCTATTATAAAAAGGAGTAAACAAGAAGTATAAAAGTTGGTCTTCAGATCAAGAAGCTTCTTTTGAAGCTTCCTGTTCCTGTGGCTCTATGCATTAAGAGAAAATTAGAAAGTTCAGAAGAGAGGGATAAAAGAAGTATCTCAGATTCTCTCTGATCTGAAAGAAATGAAGGCAATACAGGGTTGAAAGAGGAAACTATCTGTTGTGGATGTGTCAGCTATTCTCTCCTGGATCTCTGTACAGTCAGTGGAAAGAAACAAATATTTTAAGGGCGTAAGTGATCTAACCTACTTTTAGATAAATCTCTTGAGATAAATCATGACCTTTGAGCACTTTTTTTCCTCTCAACTGGTTATAAAAAGATCCAGGGATGACTAGCTTAGGTCTGAAGATATTTTTCTTGTACTTTTAAAGTTAGATAACTAATCCCATCTGTTTTTTTACTTCTGTGAGAAAACTCCTGAGCTGAGATAAAAACAGCTTAATAACTGGAGCAAAAACCTTGCATGCAAGCAAAGCAAAAAAAAAAGAAATTAATCCATCACTTCACATTTGCAAGCAGGTGTTCAGCCACCTCCAGAAAAGCATGGAAAAAAGAATCCTCTGAGGGGACCTCCTTGCAGCCATCCACCCGTCCACTTATAGTGGGAGATTATAAAAAAAAGTTACTTTTTACACGGGCAGATGGTGACAGGACAAAGGGGAAGAGATTTAAACTAAAAGAGTTTAGATTTAGATCAGAGGTCAGGAAGAAATTGTTTACTTGGAAGTTAGTGAGGTTCTGGAACAGGTTGTCCAGAGAAATAGTGTATGCCTCATCCTTGCAAGTGTTCAAGGCCAAGCTGATGGGGCCCTGAGCAACCCGATCCAGTGAGTGGCATCCTTGTCTGTGGCAAGTGCCTTGGAACTAGATTACCTCTGAGCATCACTGCACTGATTTTAGCTTAATCTGCTAACGGAAAACACTGTACAGGAAGACAGGTTTAAACACTATAGTATCTTCTAGTCTAGTTCCATACATCATAGCTGCAGATAAACATTGAACTTATAGTTTATTAATACAGATTTTATTTCATAATCAGTGAAGCTGGACTGTTACTGACCCACTGCATATCGTATTTTTGTTTTATTCTTGCCTCCAAAATGCTTAAGCATTCTGATTAAAAGCAGAAGAAAAGCAAGCAAGCAATGCTTCCTTTAAATTTAAATTTTCTGTGCAAGTAGCAAAAAAAAAGAAAAAAAAAAGTTTTCAATTTCACTCAAATAGCGATATTTGTTTTCAGAAATCTGATTTTAGGGTTCTGCAGTATGGAAATCTGAGTCTTCCTTCAAATAAAAAAAGGTGAATTTTTTTAGATGAACCATCACTCTTGTTTTGAGATAGAATTAACTGTTTTATCTTTTAATGTACTGAAGAAGAATCAAAACATTATTTTAGACCATAAATGTGACCTAAGGCTACTGATCTTGAAAAAAATGAACCTACCTGCAAGTACCTAAGGAATTTTCACTATAGAATTCAGTGTTTTCTTTTAAACTCATGCTGAACCCTTGATTTTCTATCCTAGTTATCTGTCATTTCAGTCTTTGCATTCTTTACCACATGAATTACTTTTTTCCATGACAAAGTCACTACAAAGGGAGAAGCTCTGCCCAATTTAGATAAAAGCTGTTCAGTGTCACTTGGCATCAGATTACAAGCTGGTGCTTTATCAGCATTTATATATGGATGTGGATGATTCATGCTCCCAAATACTTTAAGACAGGACTTTTTAACAGTGATATCTTGATTTTATATATTCATTTTGCCAAGTTGCCCTTAATGCACTGAAATATGGTTTTATGTTTAGTGTAGATTGCCTACAATAAGGCATTTTCTACACCTAGACCTAAAAGTCTTTTCAATAGATTGGAAAATAGATAGGGTGGGAATATCAGAAGAGGTAAAATCAGGTGTGCTAAGCCACATTTAGTGTTTCCCTTTCTTTATGTGTCCTTTGTCCTATTTAAATTATCTTATTTTGGCCAACTCATTCTATATGTGATGACAGATAAATCACATATGTTTATGATTGCATAGAGTTATTTCACTTGACAAAAATATATATAAAATGTGTGAGTACAGTCAAGTGATCCATTTAGATTTATAGTGAAGTTTTTATGTGTATGCATTATGCTTATACATTTATTTTAGCTAAGTCATTAAGCTTCTCCTCTAGGAAAAAACTGAAAATTAATAACCTTCACCTCAAATAACACAGTGAGTTGTATAAGTGTATGAGAACACAAAAATTGTCTTCTAACCAAGAGGGCAAGAACAGAGTTTTCATAATTTAAACGTACTAAATGATCAAATATATAAAAAACCTGCCCTTTGGTAATATTTGGTAAAATCTGGTTTTTGCATTTGTTTCCTTGAATTATATTCTGCTTCCATAAAAGAAGAGCAATGGACAGATTTTATCCCTGGGCAGATAAATTTCATGACTTTTCATATTCCTGCCTTATACAGTCTACCAAGGAAAAAGGCAGGAATCTAAATCCCACATGCTGCAATAAGCTATTCATCAGACTCCTCAACCAGAGACTAATCTCAGTTTTTTTACACAGGAAAACAAGTCACTAAAGGATGGAAGATCTCTGGTGTTCTCCTGTTGTATGAAACAGAGTGGGATTACCAGGGATTGTGAAAACAAATTATATTTCTAGATAATAAGGGTCAATCAGTATGCTACTCCACCATTTTTTTTTACTGTCTGAAAAACTGTCAGTGTTCTTCCTCAAAACCATCCTGACAGTTCTGCATTCACAAAATCACAGAATCTGTTGAGTTGGAAGGGACATACAAGGATTATCGAGTCCAAGTCCAGACCCTGCACAGGACATGCCGAAGAGTCACACCACGTGCCTCAGAGCATTGTCAAAACACTTCGACTCATTAAGCTGGTGTTGTGATGTGCATGGGGAGCCTGTTCTAGTGCCCAACCACCCCCGGGTGAAGAATCTTTTTCTAATATCCAACCTAAACATCTCCTGACACAGTATCAGGCCATTCCCTCAGTCCTGTCACTGGTCATCACAGAGAAGAGATCAGCATCTGCCCCTCCTCGTCCCCTCATGAGGAAGCTTCAGACTGCAATGAGGTCTCACCTCAGTTGTCCCTTCTCCAGGCTGAACAGACCAAGTGACCTCAGCTGCTTCTCATACAGCTTCCCTTCCAGACCCTGCATCCTCATGGCCCTCCTTTGGACACTCTCCAACAGCTTTATACCTTTCTAATACTGTGGCGCCTAAAGCTGCCCCCAGCTCTGGAGGTGAGGCCGCCCCAGTGCAGAGCAAGAGCACAGCAGGACAATCCTCTCCCTTGCCTGACTGCTGATGCTGTCCCTGATGCCCCCCAGGACAGGGTTGGCCCTCCTGGCTGCCAGGGCACTGCTGACTCAGATTAAATTTGCCACCAACCAGGACCCCCAGGTCACTTTACTTGACACTGCTTTCCAGCTTTTGTTCCCCAGTGAGTACATCCAGGGCTGCCCCATCCCAGGCACAGAATCTGGCACTTTCCCTTGTTGAACTTCAAATGATTGTTTTGACTGAGTGATATTTGGTTATCAGTACTACTTTACATGCTAACTTTATTTTTCTCTTGGCTGGATGTATATATTTTAAGCAATCTGTCAGATAAAATCAATAACATTGTAATTTCTATCAGTTGGCTGTTCTATATAAATAGCAATAAAATAAGGGTATATTGAGCACTCTATTACAGTTCCAGGATCTGAGTATTTGTCTCTCCATTACATTTAGAGGATAGAAATGAATTCTCATATTTAGCAAGTATGTTATAATAACCTGAACATTAATTATAACTAGAATTTCATAATATTTTTTTCTGGGAACTAAAATTGAAATTTGATCACAGGATGACTCAGTAGTTCAATTAGTTATTAACTCTAAAATGTTATTATAATAACTGTTCTATACATATATTTCACCAAGAAAGAAAATTGTGTCCTATCATGATGGAAATCTGTTAGATTATAATAAATTTGGCTAATGAAACTGGGCTGATAACAGCAGGCCATCAAAAGTTACAAAAATAATTCTCAGACTATTGGAAATATTCAACTAAATTTTATTATATCATTTCTACTTGTGACCCATAAGAGTATTTGATACTGTATAATTTTGAAAATATGACTTTATTAAAAGTAGGGGAAAAAAGGTAGATGAGATCATTAGATCATATGAAAGCAACAACAGAAATGTGTATATACAGGCCAATAATTTCTAAAAATGGTCTATGAAATTATTTTCTAAACCTGCAAGGGAAAAAAAAAATCTCAATTTATGTGGACATCTCATCTTCCACTACTAAATGAAAGCTACTGATTATGCTGTATTATTCTAACACAGAGTCTCATAAAAATATTTCCCCGTGAAATTAAAATCCTGACAGCTGTTTTTCTCCAGTTTGACAGTTTTTCTTGCAGGTGCAGGGATTTCTAAAAGCTTTTTTTAGGGAATAGAACTTGAGGAAAAATTCTATGGAAGTTTTGAAATTATGCATTTTTTTACTTATTATAAATATAAATAAAATATTCATATGTGCAGAAAATAAATTATTACAGTATCTTTATTCCTCCCAAGACACTTTTAGAGAGAAGATAAAGTGAGTTAAAAAATGTATTTATTTCCCTCCCATTTGCAGCGAAATACACTAAGCTGATACTGTAACTCAGCTTTCTGGAAGCCATATGTGAATCTGAATCTCTAGAACACATTCACAGCTCCCTTTTTTCTTAAATTGAGGGAAGACCAGAGATTTGTGCTTATAAAGATAGAGTGGGAAACAGTTTTTACTTCAATACAACAGTTAAAAATAAATTAGTGCTCCCTGTAAAGTGAAAAGATTGTAGACTCATGGAGAACTGGACATGAAGAGTTCACTTCTATTGTTGATTGTTTGGTATTTCAGATGGCAATGCCTGTGATATGTCATATGTTAGGAGGATGAATTCAGAGCACATACAAAATTGCAAGAAGAAACGTATCAGGTGGTAAGAGCACATACAAAATTGCAAGAAGAAATGTATCAGGTGGTAATTTCCTTCACAGTCTGGAGAAGCTTGAACCCATCTTGGTTGAATGAGATTTCCCACACCCATCAAGAAAAAGTCCTTCATAATATTCTTATTTCTGCTATCTTTGGGCAGAAAGAACAATTTCATGTAAATAATTTTTCTCTTTGTTGACTACAGAGGGCCTCTAAGTGACCAGCATTACAGTCAGATGAATATGAGTTCCAGCAGTTCAAAAAATTCTTGTTTATTCTTTTTTAAGCCCACTACACTGTGGAACTGAGTGACAGTGTAAAAATGGACAGTGCCTTGAAAGTAAACATTGGTAATTTTGCCTTTACTTAAATACAGAAATCCATTGTTGCATTTGACTAATTTAAAATCTGAGGAAAACCTTGTTGAGTAAAGATCAGGAGATAATTTAATTCTAATGTCAAAGAAACAACCACTTTTATTTTGAGATTTCTGAAAAATCAGCCTTGGTAAAACTAAAAACAGGAAAAACATCATTTCTTCCATCACTTTATGACTGATTTTGAGCAATTAACTTGTGAATTTCTGCTAAAAATACAAGTTTTAAGTTATTACTGGAAAGTTAACATAAATTAAGATTATTTTTGAAAAATATATTTCTCTGTGATGTCAAAGGTATGGGTATTTTTTTTTATTTAAATGGAAGATAAGCCAACAAATAAACAGAACCATTTTACCTGACAAAAGCACTTTTAACTTTCTGTGAAATGAAGATATCTTTCCTTTTCACAAGAGTCAGTATCTATCAAGGTTGAAACAAATGCTTTTCGATTGTTCCTTACTAGAGATTTGTGTCCACCATACATCAATACCCATTACCATCCATCTAATACTGGTTAAATTACATTTTTCTATATTATCTTGGTAATTTTTGAATGAATGGGATCTTTATACACCTCATGTGCTCTTTGTGCTATCTATCATCACATATCAAACATCTTTTACAGTAAGTTAATGAACAAAGCATTTTGCTCTGTTGCTATAGTAATATATTGCAAAACTATGCAGTTATGTGTTCATATATATATTATTATATATGTGTTCATATATATGTTATATTAAGGTGAATTTTCCTTTATATTTTGTATGTTTTACACTATATATGAATAAAATAAGCTTCAAAATATCATAAAAAATTTCCAAGGTATCTCAGCTTTAGACATCAACAAAGTAATTATAAACTCAATTTATAGCCACAAAAATCCAGGAGAGCTTTAAAAATAATTTCAATTTTGCAAAAGTTCAGTAGTATACAACAAGAGAACAATTAAATTGACTGATTCATTAAAAACTAACAAATAAGCCAACAGGAAAAAAAAAAAGTGAAATCATCTGAAAAGACAAAAACCATGTCATGTGACTCACCTTTTTTATCTTCAAATCATTCTTCATTATAATTTTCTACTTGCATATTTCTAAAGCAGATGGCAGATTACAACACCCAGGGTTGTTCTTGCATGATAATTTCCTTCTGTAGAACTTCGATAACAAAAGCTACTTGTTCACAATTGTAAACATTGCAGAACTCATTGTCACTGCATACTAAATCATTTTTGAGATTATGTTGTAACTATGAAACTATGACATATTACTTAAGATAGAAGAATGGAACATCTTTCTAGCATAAATACTGTAATTTAGATTAACAGCTTTGCTTCAAATAAAGGATGGTTGAGAAAGGGAAATTTCTAAGGGGATTACACATTTTCTAATAGTTTATTATAAATTATATTGATGTTCAATTTGAAGATTTTGTTTGCTAGATTTTTGGTAAATCTATTAGTACTGTAGGAGTATTTTGGAATAACTGTAAAATTTAAAACTGATTCTTTACTATTTCTGAAAGAGAGAATAGTCTTTTCAGGACCTTTCCTTCATTTATTTAATTGATCGATACATTTTAGAATAGGTAAGATACCCTTGTAATGTATTAATAGTTTTTTCTATTAGATATTAAACAGCAACACTTGTATTTATCACCTGTAAAGTTGCAGTCAAAATTATCCATAGAGAAATCAAATCCCCCCGAAAGGTCCCTGGACCTGGCCCAGCTCCCTCACACCCACATTTCTGTCCCAGTTTCTCTTGCTGGACTAGCTTTCTAATTAACCTTCAGCCTCATGCCCTCTCCAGCCATTCTGGGGCTGTGTGACTCTGGTTCTCCCACTAGGCCTGATCCCAACAACCTCCCGCAGGCTAACACCCTGTCCTGACCTCAGAGGCACCTGATGATGTTCTGGGCTGTGGTACCCTGACTGCTGCTGCTTGTTAAATAGTGAAAGCTGTGCTGTGTCATTAACCTTATTCACAGATGTGAAGCCAGAACATGCTAAATCATAATCAACAGGTAATTTAAAAAATGTGCTAAAGCTGCTTTCAATTAAAACAAAAACAAAAAACCCCAAAACAACCTACATTTACAATACCTAGTATTTAATTATATTTGAAATTAGATTATTTAAATAACATAAATACATTTTCTATCTATCAGAGAAATATGGCTATGATACCATTGCCATAGGTTTATATTTTATATTTCATGATTCTTATATACACTACATCTCTTTGATTTCTTTTCAATCAAATATCTAATAATTTTAAGAGGAAATAAAAGCCTACAATTTTTCTTCACCCAGAACATCTTGCACATTTCAGTAGAACTCATTAATTTTTATTATTGCATTACTTCCCCTTAGTGAGCATAATACTACTGGATTAGCTAAGTTGCCTTGAACTAAAGGTTCAAGTCTGTTTCATTCAGGTTATCCTAGAAGACCACATTTAAAAACACCCCTTTCTACTTCCCAGGCTTTACCTTCTTCCTCCTCAGCAGCGCAGTGAGACAGGGAATGGGGGTTATGGTCATGTCTTTTCTTGTGTTACTCAGGAAAAGGAATCTTTCCCATACTATAACTTGGGGTCCCTGCCACAGGAGACAATTCTCCACAAACTACTCCAATATGACTCCAAGCCACAAACTGCTGCAACATGGGTCACTCTGCCGTGGGGTGCAGTCCTTCAGGCACAGCCTGCTCCCAAGTGGGTCACCCACAGGGTCACAGGTCCTGTCAGGAAACCTGCTCCAGAGTGGGGTCCTCTCTGTATGGGTCAGCAGGTCACTGCTGGTAATCTGCTCCAGCACAGGCTTCTCGTGGCTTCACAACCCACTTTTGAGCACCCACTTGCTTCAGTGGTGGATCTCTGAATCCCCATGGATCTCCATGGGCTTCAGGGGCACAGCTGCTTCATCATGGGCTGCATCATTAGTTGCAGAGGAAATGCAGCTCAGGTGTTTGTAGAATTTTCCCCTCTTTCTTCACTCAGTGTCTGCAGAGTTGTTCCTCTGACATACTCACCTCATTCTTCTCTGGCCATAATTACATCTGCACAATAAGCTTTTTTTTTTTTCCCTTCTTTTTTTTTTCCCTTGAATATGTTATCATAGAGGTGTTACCATCATTTCTGATTGGCCCAGCCTCAGCCAGCAGCGAGTCCATCTTGGAGGCACCCAGCACTGGCTTGGCTGGACATGGGGAACCTCCTGGCAGCTTGCCACAAAAGCCACTCCTGTAGCCCCCTGCTACCAAAACCTGGCCATGCAAACACAACATACCCATCTGTTTGACCAAGGGAAGCCAGTAGATGTGGTGGGGTTGGATTGTAGCAAAGATTTCATTCTTCACATTCTTCCCATGAGATTAGTATGAGAGGGTACTTAGGGGTTAATGTAATTTAACTTCTGTTGCAAAGTTCAATGTGAATTTTGATAAAACAAAATATACATGTATAACTGATTTTATTTTAAGAGTCTAAGACAATTATTGTCCCATGGCTATCAGGTCAATTCTAATAAAACTAACCATCTGGCAATCAAGTCAGAAAAGAAAGCATACAGATCAATCTTCACCCAGAAAAGTTAATGAAATATGTCTTAACGTAAGCACACAGAACAATAACTTGATCTTGTATTTAATGAAATAACTTTTCTAATTTTTGACAGTTTAAAATATTTTTAAAATTCTATGTATAATTAATCTATGCTTAAAATATATATAACCATATGCATAACACTACCTATTTAATTATATAATGAAACTGTATATGAAAATGTAACTTATGAAATAATACTCATACTTAGTGTTGCAAAAAAACAAGATGATACCAACAAACTGCCTCACAGATAAGAATATCTAAATGGGTGACATCATCTCTCTCTAGAGCATGTCTAAAGCAAACTTCAAGATATCTAACTAGGTATACCTGGGTGTGACTGGGATGGAGTTAATTTTCTTCCCAGCAGCCCAGAAAGAGCTCTGTTTTAGACTTACATCTTTTTTCTAAAACACTGATGGTAACACATCAATGTTGTGGTTATTGTTGGACTTTCCTTTCATGGCATCAAGCTTTTCATTCTGCTTCTACTGTGAGCAACAGTGAGGATGTAGGCAAGAGGTTGTAATTCAACATAATAGGGAAAGTAGACCAACAGTGACAATATTTTTTTTTCATAACACGGAACATAATTTTCAGTAATAAAATTGAGGAACTATTATTTACAAAGCAGCTGTTGCTCAGAGACTTTCTGGGCATTGACCTCTCTTTTTTGTTTGTTTTTGTTTTCTCTTTTCCCTCACTCACTTATTAAATGTTCTTTGGCAGTGAAATTTCAGGTTTTGCTATTCTGCTTCATTCTCCCATCTTACTGAGGAGGACAGGGAGTGAGTGTCTGCGTGAGTGCTCAGTTTTTGGCTGGGGTCAAGCCACCAACGTCTTGTTTAGAAGCCAGCATGGATCTTGGGAGTTTTTAGATAATTAAAGATTGATTGGACTGTGCTAATCTTCATTCACAGTTGTTGTAACAGTTTAGCAGGTGGTTTGCAGGTATCTGCTCTCTGTTGCTTGTCACAATGTTGACTTGATAGCCTTTGATACTGTTTCCTTTGTTCCTTCTTCGGCTCTGTGGTGTGCTCCCCCTCTTCGTGTACATTGAACTCCAACCTGGCTGTGTTCAGCTTTCTCTGTTTGTTCTGTTTTTTATCATTTTGCCTGGCAGTACTGTGGCAGAAACAACTGGCCTTTCACCTAATCTGCTGTTTGGGCCATGCACTGCTGCTGTCTCAGTACTCCAGGAAAGAAACTGTGGAGATTTAACCCTTAGAATTTTCTCCTCTTTCCCTCCAGAAGTCAGTTAATGGGGGAAAATAATAATGGTCTCCTCCTCTGGGATATGAGTTTCTCACCTTTTTGCAATCACCCTTCAGTTCTTCAATCTTTCTGGGAAACCAGAATGCTTGTATTGGTGTGTTCTATGAATTTGGTTTTGTGTTTAGCCAAACACTTGATGCTACACAGGGATGTGTCCTGGAAAAACCAGGGTGGCAAGGTGTGAGTAGGAATTTAGAGAGGTGCTTATAGTGTTTTTCCCCTCTGATCTCTGGGGCTTCATGGCAAAACCAGAGTGATAATTTGTGGAAGTGGCAAACCCTAAGAAGAAAGGATGGATTACCCAAACCAAGAGACAGAAATTGTAGCTCTGTGCTAGAACACGTGCTACACCTACCGAGCCTGTGTTCTGTACCCTCAATGGGGCAAGAGGGGTCTCTGTCTAAGGCCATACAAATCAACACTCTGGTTAAACCAGAGGCTCAAGCCTTGACTACAACTCTCCTGTAGTTAAGAAAAAACAGTGGAAGATGAGGTTAACTTGGTTAGCAAAGGGGGAGTAGCTTCTTCCTGTGAGGGAGAATGAAGAAGAATCAGAGGAGACAATATTCTCTGCATCTGAAGCAAAAAAAGGAAAAAATACATTAAAATATGTATATATACATCTATACTTTTCATCAGGGGGTTACTGAGATTTTCTCTTCCAACAACTCATAATCAGAACTCCAACAGAACAGATTAGGGATATATGAAAGTGGCAGTGGAAGAACTCCAGTAATCCTTACTTCCTTTTTATTTGGTTTTACTTGTTTTAATATTTGAAAATTTTTCATAATTTTAATACAGGAAAAGCATTTATTATTTCTTAAAATATATTACTTATAACAAACAACAAGTAGAATTTGCTTACCACTAGATAATCAAGTTCAAAATATTTTAACTCTAGAAATTTAATGTCAACTATTAAATCAATACTAACTTTTAAATAAACTCCTGGATGTCAGAAGAAAAATCAGCAGGAAACAATGCTCATATACAGAAAGAACACCAATAACTCTGTTGTTTCTGAGGATCCAGATTATTTTCTATAATCTAAGTAACAATAAAATCAGGCATAATGCAAAACTAGCAATTAAAATAAAGAAACGAAAGACCCATTTTTTAGCTAACTGAATTGCACAGAGTCTTCAACTGAAGAGGAAACAAATTAAGTTTTAGTATATGAGTTGTTTGGCATTTTGATTTGGTTTGCTTTTTTTGCTGAGTCTATTTTGAACTGCCTACAGCCTCAGAAGCTAAACACTGTTATTTCTCAGAGTTGTGGTATTTGCTGTAACTGTTGACTGTAGATTACCTTCAAGTCTTCACTTCTAGTCTTCCTAGTCAGTCATATTGATCTTTTCAGTGAAGCTAAGGCTTCATGTTATTGTGAAATATCAGATCAATCAGGACTACCTATCATTCCCCAGTGCTGCTTCTATGGCTTTCTTTCAAACACACTCCTAACACTCGGCAGTTGCAGAACACCTATGAGGGTATTATTCTGTCTCAGTCATGCTGAGAAGTACTATCCTCCAAGAGTCTCATCTCTATTAGCAGTTATAGTAAGAAGAGCTGAATGACACAATTCTGAAAGCTAAAGCATGAGAATGGTAGTTCTCAGCATAAGTGGATGTATCTGCCGGAGTTTTGGGCTAGGGATGTAACTCTGGTTTTTATCAAAGAAGACCAAGAAATAAATCTCTGTCTAACAGCCCACTGAGATTTTTTTCATTATATACAGTCTGCAGTTTCATGTGACATAATTTCTTAATTAAAATATCCTACAAATTTCATATGTCTCAGTGATTTTAACTGCTGTTGTTTAAATGGTTAAGACACCATGCAAGCATCTGATTATCTTCCTCTTTATCATTACTTCTTACTGCCAAGCTCAAAAATGTGGGCACAGTGTGTGTTATCATCTATTGCTGATAAAAGGACTGAAAGCATTTGGAGAAGACTTTAAACTTTCTAATTCAATTAGCAAGATGTGTTTCTGTGGTGTACTGTGGGAGATATTGTGAATAGAACATCCTGCAGTCCAACCAAAGTAATTCATTCTTGCTACATGGCAGAAATTGTTGTTTGCCATTTTGCTTGCAGCAGTAAAAAAAAAAAAAAATCTATATGAGAAACCGTGTTTTGATCATCAAAACCAGGTTACATTTCAATTTGGAAGTAAATCACTTGTACTGGCGCTGGTTGGGATGGAGCTAGCTTTCTACATAGCAACCCATATGATGTTATATTGTGGGTTGCTGGCCAAAAGTGTGGCTTATACTCCAGTTTTTTGGGTATTGGTAAGTAATGGTTAGAACAGATCAAGGCTTTGGAATTTACAAATCCATCCTTTTTTTTTTTTTTTTTGTCTGTTTGTGGGATTTTTTGTGGGTGTTTTGGTTTGCCTTTTTTTATCTTTTTAATTGTTTTGTTTGGAGTTTTTTGTTTTGGATGGCTTAGGTTTCAACCCTGTGGTTTTTTTTTTTTTTAATTTTCCTGTTTTGTAACAAAAACTCCCTTTGCTATTTTATTAATAGGAATATTACTAGATCCTGACTTAACAATTTGCTTAGAAAATTGAGATTTATAAGTTATAGATCAGTTCTTCCATTCAGCTTGCACTTCAATTGCTTTATTTTGAAATATAGCAAAATTTGTAGATCAACTGAACAACAAAATATGAGGAATCAGCTAAATTAAAGTGATGGAAATAACAATAGCAAGGTCTGAGAAAACTGAAAATATGTATTTTTCAGTCAGTATTAGAAAACTAGCTGGTAGTGAGATTGGGGGATTTTTGCTACTGTTATTTTGTATATCTGTAGATCATTATGGGTTGTAGATTTTTCATTCCTTTAGTATCTCTTAAGGGAACAGAAAAAAATTCTAAAAAACTTTTTTTCTATTATATTAATGCATTTCTTCTGTAGTTAGATATATCAAGTATAAAAAAGAACAGAAGCAAAAAAGAAAAAACCCACTAAGAAAAATAACGCTAGACTATGTCTGTTCTGTGTCAGAAACAAAACCTGGCAGGGTGTATCCTAAACAAAGCAGAGCACAGCTCATATGTACATTGTCTCCTGTGCAGAGTCTGAGTTCACGTGTTCGGCCCATGAGAGCATTTTCCAAAACACAGCTGGAGTCACTGCCTGGAAATAGCCTGCTATCAGAAACCTGGCATAAGTGATGGAATGTCTCAAGCAAGGAGCATGTGTTTTTCATTTTAATGACAATGACTTGTGCAGTAAGAGCATCTGGTGCCTGAGAACACGGTTTGGCATATATGTCAGTCTATGCTTTGGATTTTTTGCTCATCCAGGTAATTTAGTATAGTATTAATGTGGACTAGATTTCACTGGATAGCATTTTTAAAGAATGTCAGAAGGCAGAAAAGGATCTCTTACAAATTTTATTCTCAGTGTTCAAATTATAGTTATCATAGAACCACAGAATGTCCTAAGTTGGAAGAGACCCAGTAGAATTACCAAAGTGCCCAGGACTGACCCAAGAATCACACCATGTACCTGAGAGCATTTTCCAAAGTCTTCTTGAACAGTCAGGCTGATGCTGTAACTGCTTCTCTGGAGAGCCTGTTCCAGTGCCCAAACACCCCCTGAGAGGTAAAGAACTTTTTCCAAATATTTAACTTAACCTTATCTGACTCAGCTGTGTGTTGTTTCCTTGAGTCCTGTTACCTATCATCATTGAGTAGAGATCAGTGCCTGTCCCTCCTCTTCCCCTCGTGAGGAAGTTGGAGGCTGCCATCATATCTCCCTTCAGTCTCCTCCAGGGTAAACAAGGTAAGTGACTTCAGCTGCTCCTCCTGTGGCTTCCTCTCAAGGCTACACTATTTCATATGCTTACAGTCAGTCCTCTGCTGCAATGAAGGTTGGGTAAGCTGATAATACCCTTCCTTCCAGATTTTAAAAGGATGTATATTTCTTGCCTGTTTAAATTGTGCTTTTAAAAGCTGTAGATTGCTTATTTATCCTAATGTTATATGCAGCCCCTTTACCTAACCAGCAAGAACAGACTTTCTACTGTTTGGCTTGATTCTTGCCACAGAGACTTGTCTGCTTGGCAAAGGAAGAACTCAAGGAGACATATAAAGAAAGTAAAATTTTGGTCTAAACAAGAAAACATCCCAGTAGTTACGTGACTAAAGAGAACATTGCAAAAATGTTACCTCTGACAAATTTTCATCAAACTTTAAGCAGTGAAACAAAACAACTGTTTGTATATATATTGGTGACCACTAGTTTACATAATTAAACATTAATTCCTACTGAAACCAGTAGGAAGGAGCACAAGGGAGGAACAGCAGGTGGGGGAACAACACCACTGTCAGAAATACAAGCTGCTGCTGTGGCCCTCCCAGAGCTGCTACAAGGGACTCTCATCCCCATGGGCACATCACCCTGCGTCAGCAGGGGAAGCTCTCCAGATCCCTTTCAAGGCTGGGGGAGGTTTACTTATTTACAAGGTTTAGGTGAGGAAGCAGAGGCAGGGAAAGTGGGAGTCAAATAGGAGTAGGGAGAAATTACTGTGGAAAAGTAGAGGGATAAGAAGTTGTGTGTTGACCAGAAGTTAGCCTCAGTGATCCTTGTGGATCCAGATCAGGATATTCTTTGATTCTATGATAAGAAGTAAAAAAAATGAATAGTCTATTAGAAGTCCTTGGTTGTTTAGTCTTAGTATTGTATTCATACTTGCATACTTCTCAGTTTTTTAAATTTCTGAGGACTTTGATATATTCACAAATCATGTTAATTGAAGACTGACACTCCCTCTGTTACATCTTGAATCCACCTGAAGAAAGGTGAAGAGAGATGTTTTGCAAGAGCATTTAGTGACCAGACAAGGGTGAATGGCTTTAAAATGAAAGAGTAGGTTTAGATTTGGTATTAGGGAGACGTTATTTACTATGAGGGTAGTGAGGCACTGGTACAGGTTGCCCAGAGAGGCTATGGCTGCCCCATTCCTGGCAATGTTAAAGGCCAGTTTGGATGGGGCTCTGACAACCTGGTCTAGTGAAAGGTGTCCCTGCCCATGGCTAGGGATTTGGAATTGGATGATCTTCAAGATCCTTTCCAACTCAAGCCATTCTTTGATTTTATGATAACACATTCTTAGCTTTGATGTGACAACCATAGCTAAGATAATTTAACCAGTTGTATATCTTTAAACACCAAAAAATTATTCTTCAATAACACTGTATGCAGCAGAAAAAGTGAAAGGTAACATTTCTTGAACTATATAAGCATCTGTTCTTAGAAACACCATTAGTTTCTTTATTTTCATCAGTTGCTGCCTGAAGGATCTGAAATAAACATCAATATTTATAAAATTGTTGCCAGTTTGTGGAGAAGAGATTGTATTAAATTTGCTGTTAAAAACCTCAATTCCTATAAAATGCTGTACTCTTTTTTCCTTCCCCACTTGTTTTCGAAATGTTAATTTTATTTACAGAAAATACTGAAAAACTGTCCACATAATTAATATTCTGAATTTCATAAAAGTATCTTCTGATTCTGAAGACAGATCAGGGTAATGGCTAGATACTATTTTTTTGATGGAAGAAATGGATGTGGTGAAGTGTATTTTATCACTCATTGAATAATTTACGTTAACAACTACTACTTGTGACTACTTGGTGTGACTAACCTCATAACTTATGACTGCAATCTTTGTTAAGGAGTGGACAAATCAATTCTGCACATCAAATGAGTTGTTTTTTTCAGGTATTGCAATGGCTTAAAACATTTTCTATGTGGTCAGAATAAAAGATCCTGTATAAATGAATATTTATGTTTATACACTCATATGTCATCCATAAATCAAGCCAGACAAAAATTAATACTTGAAAAACAAAGCAAGAAAACAAACATAAAAAAATTATTTCATAGTTCATATGTATATTTTCCACATGCTCCCATGAGGAAGGATAAAAGCAGTGCAGAAACAGAGAATATAAGATTAAAGAACTGATCCTGTGATTTTTACAGTTTAGTCTTTATCCTGTCTAAATCTGTTTGAGAGTTCTACATGTATCATTGAAATCTGTAAACATTAATTTTTTTCATTCCTAATATATGCAACTTACCCCTGTTAAATTTTATATAGATTTTCCTTGTACATTTGAACTCTTCATGTCATTGTTTAATCCCAGGTGGCAACTAAGCACCAGACAGCTGCTCGTTCACTCCCCTTCAGCAGGACGAGGGGAAGAGAATTGGAAGGAAAAGAGTGAGAAAACTTGTGGGTTGAGATAAGAACAATTTGTTAATTGAAATAGGGTAAAATAAAATAGGTAAAATTGCTATAATTTAAAATATTGTAATGAAAAGAAAAATAAGAGACAGAAAGAGAAAGATTAAAAATCAGAAAGACAAGGGATGCCCAGCCAGCCCCTGAGCAGCAGTCCCCCAGCCAACCATCCCCCTAGTTTGTTGCAGACCCTGATGCCATATGGTGGGGAATATTCCTTTGGCTGATTAGGTCAGTTGTCCCATCTGTGTACCTCACAACTTTTTGAGCACTCCCAGCCTCCTTGCTGGTGTATCATGTTAGGAGCTGAAAGCACTTGCAAGTGCTGCTCAGCAATACCAAAAACATTTGTGTTTTCAACATGGTTTTCAGCACATATCCAAAACTTAGTCCTATATTGGCTACTGTGACAAAATTAATTGTGCCCTGACAAAAAAACAACACATATTGTCTCCCCTTTTGTGTCAGTTTTGAAGAAAATTCTGAGATAGGAATTAATTCCTGAGATTCTTTAGGAAGCCTGTAGCTTCAGAAAAGAAAGCCTTTTCAACAAGGACACATAGTTTATCTTCATTTCTTGTTCATATAAAAGAAGAGTTTAAGGATTTTCTCTCTTTTCAGCTTCAGCCTGGAAAGGGAAAGAGAATGAAGAGAATGCAAAAAAAGCACTTAAGATATAACATGAAGTTGCAAGAACATAGCTTAATTTCTGTCTCCACATACACTCCAATCTTTTACATGAAAAATATCATCATTCTTCATAGCAGGGAGTAGCTGGCAGGAGAATCAGTAGAATATGTACAATGAGAAGAACCTTTCAAATTTCACCTCTTCTAGATCTTGTGAGGACAGCTGCAGCTGCGAGGCACTCAAACACTTTACCTCTGTTCTCTTTAAGAAGTATTTTAGGTAAGTTCACAGTAAGGTAGCAGCACCTCATTCTATTCTGCTTACGTTACTGTGTCTGTCAGCAAACCCACTGTTATTTTAGATTTAAGTTAAACTGCTAGACTCTGAACAATAGCTATTTTAATAATTTCCACTTTTTAATGACTAACAGTAAACAACCAATCTAGATGTTAGATCAAGGTAGGAAATTTCACATTAACTTCCATCAATTCACACTTTTTAAAAATGGCTGTGGCAGCTAGCACAGCAGGTAACTTTGGGAATGCCCTAGGTCTCGTATTTATTTGATTGCTTGGGGTTTTTGTAGACACTGAGTGCATTATACTAAAACTGCTTCTTAGTCTCTATATGACCAGTTAAGCTCTGTATCAGAGTTATAATGGAGAAAATTTTATGGTACATACACAAATATAAGTAGGAAAGTATTTGATTTATTTTGGTGATAACAAACTATAGATACTATAATAAGAAAATGGAATCGCTGTGCTTAAAACCAGTGGAGAGGGAATAAAATGTCATTTCCTACAGCAAACTCTATTACTAAAGGACAGAAGATAAATATTATCTTGCAAATCAATTCAGAAACAAGTAATTTGAAAGGATTCAAAGTTGAAAACCTAACACAGTAAGTGCCTGAAGTTTACTTTCTAGTTTAATGCTCACAAGATGTATGTACAATCGAATTTGTAAAATTGTAGAAGTCAAAATATGTTATGAATAACATTTATCTGGTAGAGCATTGGCTAATGCATTAATTGCTGAGTGCAGGTCATGTTCAGATATGTAGTCAGAAACAGAAAATGGAGCTGCAAATAAAACAAAGAAACGTCTCAAAGTCTAGGAGTAACACACTGTCTTTCCTGCTGAATTTTAGAAGGACAAAAAAAATGAACAGTCAGAATTTCAGAAACAAATGTAAGAGAGCAGAAACCAGATTTTTAGGAAAGAGACCATAAATGATTGCAATCCACTAACTGTACATAAACTTACACTAATAAAAAAATAATCATACACTTTCAGTGCCAGACAAGGTGATGTTTTAAAATGAGAGAAAACAAGCTGTGGATAAAGAGATAACAAGGTCAAGAGCTTTTTCAGAAAAAAAACCCAACTGCTTTCTTTTCTTTATGCAAATAGTTGATGAATAAGAGTGGATTTGAATCCCGAATACAGTTGAAGAGTAACCAAAAAACAACTAATAAACTATAAAAAAGACAAATTGAACATCCAGGTATTCCTTCAGAGGCTTGCCAAATAGTCTAGCAAGCAACATTTGTAAGATTCAGCTTTTCTATGAGGTTTTATTTCTTTATTCAGAGAATAAGCAACCTAAATTGAATGAATTTTTCTTGACTGGGACCACATTTTCTGTGGTCATAAAAAATTCATAATAAATTTTCACAACCGACAAATAAAAACCCTTTCACTGTTGTTATGATTCTTTTTTTTCAATTTTATTTTATTAGTTTTTAATGAAAGAGTTGATGGAGAAAGACTAGGCTCTTCCATTTTGGGGGCTAGGGACCAGGTAGTTTCCAAGCTCTATAGTAGATATTTTCCTTCCCTTCAGTGTATCAAAAGAAATTTCATAATAATGGTAATGCCTAATTAGGAAAAAATTTAATTGCATTCTGTATTCAGATACTTAGATCTTCAGTACAAGATATCTTTTCTATATCTACCACTAAAATTTTACATCTATTGTTTTAAATGCAAAACTGAAAAGAACAGCCCCAAGAGAATGTGTCTTCATCAGAAAGTATATACACGTCTATAATTCTTTTGGCTTAATATCTGTCTCTGTAGTCTGAAATCCTTCTTATTTATTCTGCTGCTTCCCACACCCATGCTCTACTGTTTACAATTCAACTCAATTAATAATAAGATTAGCTAGAGAAAGTTTACAGTAACATAATTGTATCAAGACAATAGTATTAATTTTCTTTGCTTGATTGATATTTGGCATGATCACCGCAATCTTTCTTGATGACTCTTATCCGGAAATTACTGTTGAAAAGAAAAACTAGCATGTTGATGTTCTACTTTTGCTACTTTTCATTTTTTCTGCTTTTTGCTTCCTCTGAGTAATTCATTCTGTTTCTACTTCTGTTCCTAGGAAATTAGTGCCAGTAGGCTGCCCATCATAGGTCTCCAAATGTCATTCCATAGAATGATTTTATGGCATTCACTTAAATGTTTGTTTTTATACTTGATCTCCTACCCTCTCAGTGTAGGTCAAGTGCAATTGTTTTTCCAAAGGTTTATTGATGACAGTGGAATTGAACCAGACTCCAGTGGCCTGAATCACAATTACACTGAAGGTAGATATAAATTTCACTCATAAAGATTCATGTACAGTTGCAAATTTAACTGTTTCACCTCTGATTAGTTATATATTTGACTTTGTAATGTTTTGTACTTAGATCTTTCAAAATACTATGGGACACTAAGGTCTCAAAGAAAAGCAGCAGGTATAGCAAGATGATGACAGATTAAGTCTTCTATTGAAGCCTCAGTTCTTAGTATAAGATGAGCTCAAAAAGTTTCCAAAAGTTTGGAAGATATATATATATGACATACTAGCAAAGTGCTCTGTTGGATTTGAAACACCATATGAGTTATTACCTGTACTTGACACTTTATCATCTGTACACAATAGCCAGATTTATAGCATCAACTCTTAGAAAATCTGTCTGAAGATTTAGTAATAAAGTTCTCTTTGTAGAAATGGTGATATCCCCCTTCCCCATCCCTCTTCTATCTACCAAACAGTTACTCTAAGCTTCACCCTATCAATGAGAATCAGTCCATTTTGACAGTTCAAAACTTTAAAAACAGCCTTCCTAAACTACTGGAAGGTTGATTTTGGATATTAATGTACAAATGCTGAGAAAAATGAAGCCAAATCTCTGCTACAAACCCAAAAATGTATGTGCTCTTGCGTGAGTATAAACTTTCCCCCCACAAAATTACTTGCTCAGTTTAACAATAAAAGAAAAACTGGAGACAGCTGTGAATCATAATACTCACTAGTTGAGTGTAATAAGGGCATGTGGAAGCAATGTGTCTGCTCCTTTAACTCCACCTGACCAAAAAACCAGAACATACACATCTGACTAACACAATGATATGGGAGGTAGCAATAAGAACAAATCTGGTAAGTGACACAAATTGATAAAGATATGCCACGTACAGAAATGTTTTTATGGTTTTGATTACTTGATTATTTTTGTGTTTTGCAAAATATTATCACTGGAGGAAACAAGACCAACATCAACAACAAACCACCGAAACAAAACGAAAAAAAATCAACCAAACAAACAAAAAAACAAGCCACCAAACAGAACCCTAGCAAATCAAAATAAACTGAAAAAAGTTCCCACCAAAAAAAAATATTAAAGACTAGAGAGCAGAATTCCTAATACATCATTCCTCACATTTTTAGCTAGAAATGGGAACCTAATCTGTTCATTTTTATGGCTTCAGAATGTTGTTATTTTTCATAATCCTGTATCTTTAACAATTACAATGAAAAATTTGCCAGTTTTTTATCTTCCAGTAAGAAACCTTTCTGCCATGGGAAAACTGTGGATTGTAATTAAGAGTGAGAATTCAGTTCTCCTACTTAATGGTCTGATCATTAAGCTGCTTTGCAAAGGGAGTGTACAGCCTTCATTGTTACAGTCTGAGCATTTATATCTAAATTCGTCTTGAACCCAGGAGCAACAAATGCTCAATGCCAAATTATATTAGGCAGAAAATGAGTCCCCAGGGAATTACATTGGAATAGACAGGAGTGCAGCTGACAATTGAGTATTTACAATAACTTAGCTGTTAGGCCTTCAAAAAGGTGTGTGTAGTTGGTGGTTTGGGTTTGTTTGTTTGATTGTTTTTCCCTCTTGGTATATTGTGTATTTCCTCAAAAAAAAAAAAAAATAGATTGAGCTTTCATAAATTACTTTCTTGAGCTCTGGCTTCTGTGTCTACATCTTTGCTACATATTTGCTTGTTCATGAGGTAAAAATGTTATAGAATAATCAATCCTTTCTACATTTTTCTCACAAGAGGGTGAATTCTTGACATTAGGTAATGTGAACAGCACTGAAATATACTCCAGGATGTATCTCAGGGAAAATATGTAGATTCACATTGGCTATTTTTTCCTAACACAACAAGATTTTTCATCTCTCTGCAAGTCATTTGTAGAGAACAACTGCAACTTCCAAGTTGCTTATGTTTGATAAAGCCACACCTCCCCACCATGCCCTCCCCTGAGTACATGCTCAGTACAGGAAAAATAAATACACAAATTAAAGACAATTTTTGAGCATTCAAATTACACATTATGATTTTTACAATCAAAATAATATGGGCTGTTATCTATTTTTCATATATTCAAGAAGTGATTTTGAGGTTATAGAAATTTTATTGTCCTGTTCCCCTAATCTCTAGGCTTAGTGGGATACTAAGCCCAAAGCTAGTAAGCTCAACTAGAAGTTATAAGAACTGTGTTAAGAAAGGGTTTTACAATTTTCTGACCCTTCCTCTTTTAGCTTTCATTTAAAGCAAATACAGAATCCTTGAAAGAATCAGGTTATGGTCTAATTTTTTGTTCTTTGTGTCATTCGGGAATGCTCCCTTATTCCTAAAACATGTTCATTGTTGAAAGAATTCTGTCTCTCAGTCTTGAGCTCTGTTAGGTATGAACATTGCTGTGGAAGGAAATAAGCTTACCAAAGCTACTGTTTTAAATGTCATCCAAGAATCTAACTACATCCCAGAAACAACCCAAGACCTGGCAGGTCATTCAAAGACCATGGTATTGACATCTGCAGTCCTTGTCACAGCTCTTTCCTTTGTGGTTCTCGGCCATACGATCATTTTGATAGATGGCCTTTTCAGAGGGAAAAACAAAAAGTTGATTAGGAACATATTGAAATCTAGTTGAGATCAGTATCTGAGAGCACTACAAAACTGGCAGAATTAGCTTACTAGGACTATCTAGAAAGTATGGAATTTATCACAGTGACTGAATGAGAAAAAAAAAATGGCTTCATTCATTTGTTCAGTTCTCTCTCCTGAATAATGTTCTGATTTGCATCAACCAGTGACAGTACTTACATTTCTGTATTTCAGTTTCCACAGTTACATTTCAGAAGCACCCTATCTATTTTATATATATACAATTTACAGTGGCTGCATGAAATTTTATTTTCTGGTTCAAGCAAGAATACGTACCATATCTTCACTCTTCTCTGCAACTCCAAACCAGATGTTGTTTGTACAGGTTTGCAAGGTTTCAGCATTTAACTAGATTATTTCTTTCTCTGAGTTTGACATTATATTGGTTTTGCATTTAAAAAACCCTAGAATTTTAAAACCAGATTAGTCAGACGTATAAGGGTAAAAAAAGTGGAAACTACATGTGCAATAGTTATATCAATCACTTCTGAAATGCCTGAAAAAACATTTTGAGACATTATCTAACATTAAGTCCATCAAGTACTGGTTTGCTGATTAGTTGTCAAAGTTCTGCTACTAGGTCAGGAGAACAGTAGATGAGGAAAAACTCTAAGGAAAATCCTCAGACTCAGTTTTCAGCTAGGACCTGAGATGAGATATAAAATCATTAAAGTTCACCTATACAATTGGATATAATTCTTTGTTTTGTTTCTAGGTTAACCTCTCTCTGTACATAGAGTAGATTTTTTAAATTTATTTTCTCTCTTTCTCCAGATTTCAGTTACATTCCAGCTGGGACCGAAAAATTAACACCTACCACTGTAGCATCTGACTGAAGTTACAACTACATGTTGGAATCTGGAGATCTTCATCCAGAGTTATAAATATCAAACATAAAATTTGA
The DNA here is from genome assembly GCA_013398995.1 of Alaudala cheleensis. Classification (NCBI taxonomy): domain Eukaryota; kingdom Metazoa; phylum Chordata; class Aves; order Passeriformes; family Alaudidae; genus Alaudala; species Alaudala cheleensis. The sequence continues at coordinate 47,463 of VWYE01011476.1, forward strand.
ATATATTTGGATCAACTCTCTTGTTTTGATTTTCAAAGCTTACTGATCAAAAATTACTCTGCTGGCTTACCATATATTTAGGAAGAGAAGTTTCTTTTTGTCAACAAAACTGAACTTTCTGTGTTATTCTGGTCTGCATAATATGATGGAGTGTTGCCCTATAGCTGAATAGAAACAGATGTATATGGAGAAAATAACAAAAACAGACACAGATGGTGTATCACATGTATAACTTCTTAATTTATCCCTCATTGTGTGATACAATTATCCCAGCAAGTAGGCTGTATTCATCCCCTTTTCACAGATTCTGCCAGTTCCTGCAGGGACACTTTTCTGGATTGTGCTATAAACTGCCAGGGCAGCACAAAAAGATTACTCAGTCTCTCATTGCACCCTCTCTGTCCATTTTTCCTTTTGTTTGTTTGTTTACTTATTTCTTTTTGAGTAATTAAGAGTACGGTGAATGGACTGTTTCAGTTAATCTTTTCATGGGAATAGTGATGTGGCTTTTTTTAAGCATAAAAACACAAAAAGTAAACTCAGTAAAACTCATGCCATTTCCTATATAATATTTGCAATGCTGGGATCCTCTTTTCTAAAGGATAAATTGTTACTTTAACTCTGTGCTCAGAATTCATATTTATCTCATAAAATTTGTATAAATTTATTCACAACAATGTTGAGTTAACTCTGAACTTTGCATAATGAATATTAAATTGGGACTTTGGTTTGAATCCCAAGCTTCTCAGTGTTTCCCCATCAATTTGTTAGAAGTAATTTCCTGTCATAGCCTTAAAGATGTCTTTAAGCTTATGGAAATTGTGAGTATAGAAATACTTTTCATTTAAATATGGAAATAAGAGCTATTCATGAGTGTAGTAATTCAACTTCTATGGCAGGTGGCTATAATAAAATAAAGATATGTCACCAAAGGACTTATTGGAAATGAAGATGCACTGAAACAAATTACATTTGTTGTTTTATCTGTGATTTTCTTCAGATCTTCTCTTACATTCCTTTTTTTCTTTTTCTTTTTTCCTCTTCCTCTTCCTTTTTTCTTTCCTTTTAACAAGGATTAAAAAGATAAGATTCTTGACTATTCCTGCTTCCATTCACAGTACAGAACTATACTCTTGGCTGCATTACTTTAGGTCAGCTTTGCATAAACCCGTGGCTTTAGGATGCTTTTTGCCCAGTAAAGAAAGACTTGACACATAGATCAGGAAGAAAACATTGTTCATTTTAGGCAAGCAGACAAGAAACAACACAGGAACAGGTTTTCTGGGAAGGTGGTGGACGCCCCATCCCTGGAAATATTCAAGGTCAGGTTGGACTGGCCTCTGAGCAAACCACTCTATTTGAAGATGTCTCTGCTCATACAGCAAGGGGGTTAGACTAGGGGGACGATAAAATCTCTTCCATACCAAACCATTCTCTGATTCCATGACTTCAACAAATGTGTAAATATGCTGTTCTTATTTAGTATTCTTAACAAGCAAAATGATCTGTTTCTATTTAACAATTGTCTTAAATTGTGTATATGCTTTCTTTAACACCAAACTGTATCACTAGGCATATTTTCAAACTGAAAATACCCCATTGAGATGAAGCTGATATACGGCTGTGTTTGTAGCAGTGTAGAACAAAAAGTCTCCATACCTTGGATGAAATCTGGAGAAATCTATGAAAATGTCTTATTGCAGTCAAAAATAAAATAAAGGAACAAAAACTATTATGAAAATATTCATCAGAAAACAATACAATCTATATTATGACCCATTTATTTTCTCTGTGGTCAAGGTCCTGTATGCAGGCAGGAATATCCCCCATACTAAATGAGAGGAAAACACCAACTTGTATTCTTGTCTGGTTTTGAGTTCTCTCTACCTCAGTTATTCCAGTTTTTTACTCTACTGCTTTCTGCTTCCCTGAAGCTCTCCCACAAAGTCCTAGGCAAAGTTCTGGCCAGATCATTTTCCTCTGATTGTGCCAAAGACAGTGACAAAACAAAACTCCATTAGGAATCCTTAGCTGTTCTTAAGCCACCTTCTCCAGCAACCCTCATTTCCCTCTATCCTGAGCTAAAATTGGCCACAAAGCACACATACACAAAGAAAGCATCCACATATTTGCATGAGATGCTTCACTGACTGTACTACATGCAATTCTTCTGACTTTAGTTTTTTTGGACGGAGAAGACTAGGTCCATGTTTGTGCTTGTCCTGCAAAAAGCTAATTAATAAAGTGGGCTGGATTTACTGAACAAATTGCACATTCCTTCATCTAACTAAGATTTCCTTTGTGACCACTAAGATGTCTAATGGCAGAAATGTAATAAACTTTTCTTTTTTTTTTCTGAAAAGTTTCAGATTATTTCATTAATAATATTTTTTTAATTATTTGTATTCCTTTATTCTATTAATTCTCTTTTGGATTTCTTTATTCAATACAATAAAAAAGATAAATATATTATACCTTTTACCTTTTTCATTCCTGAGAAAGCAGTGCAGGAAAGATGTCTTTTGTGTCAGTATTAAGAAGCATGCAATGGAGATGTTCTGAGTTCTAGTGGTGACAAAACCAGACAGAAAGCTGCTAGCTTCCTAGGACTTATCACAAATCCTTTCAGCTAGTAATATTCATGTTTTGTACTTGTTAAATATTAAGTGAAAGCACTATGATGTGAGAAAATATATTTAGCTGCTCTTACTTTTAAGAAATGTTGGGAGAAAATTTGCTCAACTATCTAACTTAAACTGGTGAATTAAAATTCCACAGCTGTATCAGTCAGTAACCAAGGTCCTGTTTCTGATGGCAATAGTCCTACAGAGTATTTCACAGGTGTAAAATTTTAGAGCTGGAAAGGAAAATTACTGATGAGATATTTGATCTCATGTTTGCTAGCAGGGGCTGTTTTGAATACTGGAGTCTAGATTAATGCTTAGCAATTTCCAAGCTGCATTCACGTGTCCTGATGCATATGCTGCATTTCAGAATCAATGTTAAGAAAATACAGCTGTGCTGCAATGAATTTCTGTCCTGAGAAACTGGAGAGCCAGGATTCAAGGCCTTGCATACCACATTTTATCTCACAATTTAGGCTGTACAAAGCTTTGGATCAGAGAGGCACAGTATTTATGGCAGCTTTTTCTTACAATAGCAGCAATGGTTTTTTCCTAGACCTTTTCTAGGTCATGTTTTCTGCATGCTACTTCTCTGTTCTCTGAATGAGTGAATTCAACAAGGGACAAGAAATGTTCAGATTTTCTCTTCCTGATCCTGCAATTCTTCAAATTTATTTTCATTGAACTAGAGATATTTTCTTTCCCAGTACTAACAGGATTATGTCTCAAGATCTGACTTTAAAACATTGCCATTATAATTTATTTAATTTAGATTCATCTTATTGAAGTAGTGCTTTATTTGATCTGCCCTTGAATTAAGCACATTAGTAGAATACATACGTTTGTTTCTAGTGTCATTTAATGCTATCCTTTAGTTTAAACAATACTCTTTTTCTGAAGTATTTTGAACTTCAATACAGTAGAGCATTACTTATTTTATTCTAGAATATAATGCAATCATATTATGTAATCATATCATGATGCATGCACCAAAAAACCTCCAATTTCTTTGCTTCAGGTACCTTTCTATATGTTTTGAATTAATTTATTTCAGTGTTAGAGGACATTTCAGCATACTTTGCTTACTAAGAAACACTGTTTTTTCTTGGCATAGAAACAAACCTTATTCTGCTAATCAGTAGGATATAATTTTTTTGTATTGATTAATTCTTTATAATTCATTTTAAAGATTTGAAAAAATTCTGCTCATATGTATGTAAAATCACAGAACTATTTTCAAAAGTATCTTTATACAAGCACAAAATTAAAATTGTGTGTTTTTTCCTAAATAGCATCAACTAAATTTAATTAAGTTCTCCAGGTTTCACTAGGTATTTCTTTAATAAATTGAAAATGTATATGCTAGTTCTACTACAGAGAATAATACTTAGAAACAATTAACAAGAGCAGTAGTACTACTTCTTCCACTACTCCTAATCTTCCTAGTTACATGCAAACCCCATAACAGATTACATTATTTTATTCAGGATTTCCAGTTGAGACATGCTACCAGTCCAATTAGAAACATAATTATGTAAATAATATATTCAAGAATAGCAGGTATATGAGAAAATGTCAGTATTGCAATAGAAAGGTAGTGTGGGATAAATAATGAAATGTGTTTCATGTTTATGTAATATTGATCTGCCTGCATCATATAAAGATCATATAAACTATCATCAAAAGTCATATAGAATTGTGTAATAGATTTTTCTGCTCATCAAATGGGAAAATGTAAAGAAAATATCTGGATTGAGATAATTTTAAGACCAGCTAAAATTAGCTGAGGCATATTAGTTTATCATAAAGAGATTAGATAACAAAGAGGTACAAACTAATGGTTATACTCCAAAGTATTAAAGTCTATCTTTTTTATTCTGGTAATGAAGTTCCAGTGACATTTTACAAAGAAGGAGTAAATATGGTGTACAGTTCTTGTGACCTAACATTAGGGAAATTTTCTACAGATTTGTAAATTTTTTAAATGTTCAGGGAAAGAAGAACCTAATAAATAAGACAAAAAGTTTAGCACAGAAACATAAAACCTTAGTAGACATAATTTTTTTTCATCTTTACAAATATGCAAAGAATTTAGTACTCTCAGCACTGGCACAAAAAGAAATAGGTATAAATTGATCAGGCTGTTAGAGGTCAGTTGGAAAACCCAGACTATTTACAGTGTATTCTTCCATAGCGAGAAATCAGGAAAATTCAAATGTCTGTAATATAGGAGACATTAAATTTATACTGGCATTAGTAATAAGGTTGGCAGAGCAGGTTAAAGAGCTGATTCCCTTTAGGTATGTTTTTCTCTGAAACTTTATTTCTTTTTATTTTTCAGGTTTAATTACTTTATACATAAATTAGTACTTTGCTTGACTTAAGCCAAGTTATTTGTTATTTTAACTAAGCAATTTATTGAGGTACTTTTAATGGTAATGAAACATGGTCAAATAGAGTAAATCAATTTCAATGAAGCAAAACATATGTGTCATTAAAGCCTATAGGCATAGCTTTTCAGACACCTCGATTGAATTACTCATGTACAAATTGTATTGCTCATATGTGTAAAAGTTTGCAATAGAAAAATCTTTTTTTTTTTAATGCATTAGTGGCAGAGTTAAAAAAGTAGAAACAGTTGATAAGAGAGAAGAAAGAATAAAAGGTGATATACATTGTATGCCAAATACAGCACAATCCCTACTTGACCAAGCAAGTCCTTTTCACTCAACAGACTGTTCTCATATATGAATACGGATTATTGCGCTATGAGTTTTTCCATCTGTCTTTCGTATTCAAACAAGAATGCAAATAATTGTTCATTTTTTCCTGTTATTGTTTGGGGTTTTTCCCCTGAGATTTGAAACAGTGATATGTTTCTAGTGCAGTGAGAATGAGCATTACAAGACGATCTTGTCACTTGCATGTTGCTTGGCTGTATACATTAAAAAAAAAATTAATCAGAACAGCTGCCTGCATCACAAAACACACATATTCTGCAGATGTTTTTGTGCATGTGTATATGTATACATGTATATATATATATATATATATATATATATACACTCCACTGTCTCATTACCTTATGAAATAATGCACCAACTAGCAATATGTGTCTGTCTTCCAGTTTAATGAGCCTCCAGCTCACATGCCATAAACATCCTCTGGTCTTCACAAGTGAGATTGTCAGCAGCAGGACCAAGACTATGATACTTTCCCTTTGTTCAGCATATCTGGAGTGAAATATGCAGTTTTGCATTGCCCAAGAAGAAAAGCATTTTTACATGATGGAACAAGTCCAGTGGAGATCATCAGGAGAGTCACAGTTGGAGCAATTTCTACAATCAGGAGCTGATAGATCAGCCCTCAGCCTTGNTGGCAGAGTTAAAAAAGTAGAAACAGTTGATAAGAGAGAAGAAAGAATAAAAGGTGATATACATTGTATGCCAAATACAGCACAATCCCTACTTGACCAAGCAAGTCCTTTTCACTCAACAGACTGTTCTCATATATGAATAAGGATTATTGCGCTATGAGTTTTTCCATCTGTCTTTCGTATTCAAACAAGAATGCAAATAATTGTTCATTTTTTCCTGTTATTGTTTGGGGTTTTTCCCCTGAGATTTGAAACAGTGATATGTTTCTAGTGCAGTGAGAATGAGCATTACAAGACGATCTTGTCACTTGCATGTTGCTTGGCTGTATACATTAAAAAAAAAATTAATCAGAACAGCTGCCTGCATCACAAAACACACATATTCTGCAGATGTTTTTGTGCATGTGTATATGTATACATGTATATATATNGTATACATGTATATATATATATATATATATATATATATACACTCCACTGTCTCATTACCTTATGAAATAATGCACCAACTAGCAATATGTGTCTGTCTTCCAGTTTAATGAGCCTCCAGCTCACATGCCATAAACATCCTCTGGTCTTCACAAGTGAGATTGTCAGCAGCAGGACCAAGACTATGATACTTTCCCTTTGTTCAGCATATCTGGAGTGAAATATGCAGTTTTGCATTGCCCAAGAAGAAAAGCATTTTTACATGATGGAACAAGTCCAGTGGAGATCATCAGGAGAGTCACAGTTGGAGCAATTTCTACAATCAGGAGCTGATAGATCAGCCCTCAGCCTTGACTCTGGAATCTTTATAACTGTCTACAATTACCTCATCAAAGGACACATAGAAGATGGAGTCCAGATTTTCCACGTTTTATCTGAAACTGTCAAATGGTCTGAGGAGCTGACAGATAATCTACTGGTTTTGTGTTACACTGAGATTGGGAAATAAGGATCACATAATCTAATTTGTTCTCATCTGCTTTCAGCTGTGATTTGTTCCCAATTATTTCCTTTGGTAAAGAAATTGGTCATGTTTATCTGTGCAGATAGTTCATTACTGCAATATCAGAACAGCTCTTATCAATCACTCCTTCACATTCTGCAATTCCCTGGCCAAAGTATGAAGAAATCCTTTTCAAATTTATGGAGTCATTGATTTGAAGTGACCCGTAATAAGGTTAAATGAAAGGTATCAATGCCAAATGTAGAACATTGAACTTGATGTTTCATTTACAGACACTCAAATCAAAATTTGATAATGTATTTGCTGTCAAAATTTCTGGTAGACATTGAGAAGCACTGATGTGTGTTTATACGAGGTGGACTTGGGCCCAAAGTTCATATTGTAAATAAAATTCACCAAATTTTAAAAATCTCAGATACTGGTAGGGGTTTTAGTAAAGAAAAATTTATTATCTATACTGCTACATAGTTTCTTAATTGTCACGCTAAACTTCCTTTGTTTATAAAGAGGACATATAGGTATATGGATTAATTGAATTCAGCATACTATAGTTCTAGTTATCTCACTGATGTGACTCTGAAAACATCTATAAAGCTAAAAACAGGACTCAGTGGTGATCCACTGCATTTTATGTAAAGTTACACTTGTTTCTGGGAGGTTGCTTTTTTATCAATTGCAGAGTTCTTAAATATTAATATGAATATATTAACTTCAGCACAAAAAGGAGTAATGTAAACAGGAAATTAAAATTTTCTTTAAAAAACCCCTGCAATCTAAGAAGAATTATGTTTTTAACTCAAGCAAAGGAGGTTTTCAGATTCACAGAATATTTTGAGTTAGAAGGGGGTTATTTTGTTTGGTTGGGTTTTTTTTTTTTTCATTAAATCATATTTAATTTTCTTTTAGGAAGTCACTAAGGGTTATCATTTTAATAGCCTTATATAATTTAATGGCATAAGACCATTGCCATTATTAATTGTGTATGTCTTTTCCATATCTCAAAATGTCATTCAGCTCTATTTACTTGGAAAATTGTTTCATTCTCTAATTCTTGGAAATGATACATATATATTTATTTTTATTGGTTTTTTTTTAACATTGTGGACAGAAAAATGGGAAAATAAATGCTGAAAAAGAATTAAAGGGACATTACTTTAAAGAAACTGGAAACCTGCCAGTAGTAATGAATAACTTCAGAATACTGAATGTTAAAGGGAATTTATATTATTTTCTGAAGTGTATGTTGTGTATCAAAAATGCATCACTGAATTCTATCCATAAAATAAAGCTACTGCATTATTTTTCCATCTCATTTTGAATCTCATTAATCTAGTGGTTTGATCTTTAGCTATAGCTGGCCAGCTTTCTCAAAAATAAGGAACAGAAAAGAAAGGGAAAGAAAGGGAAAACACTCATTAGAAGAATGATATTTTGACACAACTATATGTACACAAAGTTCCTAGGACATTTTGACTGATATTTTGACTTTGTCTGTACTTTACTCACATACTCTAGAAATTTATGTATGTTGTATTAGGACTGGAGATGGTGTTTGTTAGAAAGACACAGAGTTTTCTTTATGTCCTCTTAAGATTTCCTTTAACACAGAAAAACTCTCCACCAAAGTTATGCTTTGTCTGCACATCACCAAAAGATCACTTTCCCAGTGACCTTGTGGTTAAGCAAAAAGTATAATAGCTTGTATAAAGTAGTGGTTTCATGTACTGCATTCAACTGCAGAAATAGCAGAATTATCTCCCCACCCCAAAAAAAAAAAAATATCAGTGGTGCTTTAGTAGTTTTTGACTTTTCAGGAAAAAATACAGTCCACTTCCCTGCTGGACGCTAGGCACAGTGACACAGAAGATACCTGCCAGGCTTCACAGCTTCCTGAGGTTCAATATAGCAAATGAAAGATACTGTGAAGAATAAAGCATTCTTAAGATAGATATAAAATATCGGTCTATTGAACTGAACCAACACTTGCAAAGTCCTGGTAGACTTTATCAAAAATCAACATTATATTACTTCTGTTTCATACCCTATATGGATTAAGAAGCACTTAATTTGTTAACTGTCTGTATACGAGATGGTGGAAGCCCTTTGTAATGGAATTTGTTAGTCCATAGGCAAGAAATCAGATTGTGATCCCTGTTACCCCTATGTAAATATGAAATAATGGAAATAGGTTTTTTTAAATTGAAAATATTTAAATTACAGTTATATGTTTCCTATTAATTTGGAGTTCTCTGCTTTTATTTACTTAATTAAATCTTTCAGTTATCTCTGTAAATAATATTAGATAATGCTTTGTGTCTTTAATTTAACTAGAGCGTTTGTACAAAATTTTGGAGACCACTGCATTGATCACAGCTAACAATTAAACACTGATACAGCTGCACACTCCCTCCCCCCTCCCATGGAAAAGGGCAAAACTGGAGGGACAGTCTTGGCTTAGAAGTGGGAAGTCTTGTGGATCAGGTCAGGTCTTTCAGGTCTGCCCCCTCCCAATCTCTTGATCATCCCAGCCTGCTCTCTGGGGGAGAGCCAAGTGGGGAATAAAATCCTGAGTGATGTGCAAGCACTGATGATGACACTTCTGGAATACTGCACTGAGATTTTGAGTCCCTCATTCATGAATGATTTTGAGATATGAAACAGATACATCATAAGGCTACCCAAATTATCAAGTGTCTATATTGTCTGTTCTACATGAGACAGGGAGAGGAAGCTGGGTTTGTTTAGTCTCCAGAAGAGGAGGCTAAAGGGTCATTTCACAAAAGTCTGCTATTACCTGAGGGGGAGTTACAAACATGAAAACCAGATGATACAGCAAAGACAAATGGCCACAACCTGTAGCTTGAAAGGCTCGTACAAAACATTAGAAAAATAATTGTAACTAAAAGAGTAGTGCCATACTTAAACGTGTTGCCACAAACAGTCCTGGGCTCTGCACCTCTGGAGGTCTGTGAGACTCAGCCAAAGTCACAGCCAAGCTGATCTCATGCTGACAAACAGATCTATGTCGAACAAAGCATTAACAAAATAGCCTTTAGAAATATCTTTTAAAAACCCTTTTTTATATAATTCCATTACTATCTGTTTCTTGGGTTTATATTACAGCAATCAAGAATTGTTCATTGCTGGTGACAGCAGCCTGGAACCCATTTGCCTACAACTTAGTTTGAAAAGAAATTACCAGTTTCTAAAGAATAAGGTGTATAAACAAACGTATATTTAAAACTTTCAAACTACAGGTCTGAATGTATCTAAGCACAGTCAAGAACTGGAAATTTTATCTACCATTTCAGTTTCAGAATGTTCCAATATATTAAAGACAAGATATGCTGTCAGGATACTGCAGGATCACCAATGCTGTTTAAGCAGTCTGTGTTATCTGTTGTGTTAATACAAAAGGAATTTCAGTTCCTGAGACTCCTAAAACAGGATCTTTAGGGAGCATAAACTGAGTAAAAAATAATTTAAATAAATAAAAAATATAAAAAAGAAGGAAAGATTGTTCACTGTCAGGTTTGCCACTGTCACATCAGTTTAAAGCTGATTTATTTTATTTCATTAACAGGAAGATCATATGAGAGGCTGATTCTTTTTCTGGGTGATTTTGAATGGAATAAATTTGAACTAGAACTTGAGTTGAAATAAACATCTATGAACAATTTGTTGAATCCCGATCTTTTGTTTATTTAAACAGCCTTATGATCCTTAAACAAAACTTTCTTCAAATTAAATAACAAATCTTTTCAAGAATGTGTAAACAGTTTGTTTATAAGACATTTCTAAACAACACTGAGGATCTAAGATAAGAAATCAAATATGCCACTACTGTAACATATTTCTCACTTCAAAGATTTATTAGGCTGTATCTTGCTGTGGAAAACTGTTTATAGAAAAAAAAAAGAAAAAAACCATGAAATATTTTCTAAATGGTGGGAAAAAATATATAAAATGCTTCAAGCACTTTTCTGATTGACATCACTTACTTTTGATTAATTTGAATGGATCAAATGTAGCCATAAACGCAGAAGTCTTCTACCTTTATGAACATCTATTCTTCAACAATGAGGTCTTCTGCCCCCCTGGCGGATGCAGATGGCTAGCATGGATTGGAAGGCATGGGACAGGGTGCCTGAGAACTGAGGCACATGCTTATTATCAGAGAGATCTGAAAGAACACAGATACAGTCCTGCTACCACTGTTTTCTATTTACTACCTAAGATCAATTATCTGTTTGCATACAGGCATCTAAATGGCTTTGAAAGTCATATTGGCTCCCTATCAAGAGGAAAGAGAACTCTGAGTCTGGTACTCTCAAATGCTTTAAATGCTGTAAGATACCTAAATGTCCATTTTCAGACTTCTGAATTACCCAGTAATTGCAGTGCTTACACTCATTTCTGAGATCTGAACCTGACTTCTAATGGCCAATCTTTTGCTCTCAGTCTGGTGACATACAGGTAATCACAGAGCAGCACAAACTGTGAAGATGCCAAATCTGAAAAACTGATGCAATTACCTCTTCCTAGAATTAGAGCATTTGATTGTCGAAGAAGAGGTTTAAAAAAAAAAAATCTGTGAATTTAGACAAGCACAGCTGCTGCTGTTGTTAATGAGGAAAAGAACATGAAATGCAAAAGAGGATGGCAAGTTAGTTTCACTGACAGGGCATTCAAGCTGATTTCCAGTTGTTCTACCCTGAATAAATGTACTGATACTGCAGTAAAGGCTTCACAATGATTTCCATGTCTCATACTTGGCTTTGTCACCCGTGCACATCAGCTGGAATGCTGGAAATAAAACTAATTAAAATCCTGCCCCTTCTCACAGTAAGAAAAGATTTCAAACAACCATCGCAGTCTTAAGCCAAAATAATTATAAAATGCAAATCTGTATCTGATATATTGGTATCTTGTAGTGATTAATGTTTATAGCCAATAGAAACTTAATTTCAAATTCACAGTTTCTTCTATATTAGTTACACTTCTCAAAAATAATATCTTTCATGTGGAAGTCCTAGCTTTCAAACTTTTCCAGCCTTGTAACCCTGACATTATCATGCTTTCTGCAGACTTCTGCTCCTATTGTAGTAACATAGAGATGAAAAGGACTCCATGGATTACTGATTCTGGTCCCCTGCTGTGTATATAATCCTGAGCCCAGTGAAATCAGTAGGAGTTTTAGCTTTTACTTCAATGGTCGCATGATTAGGCCTAGAGTATCTCAAAAATGTTCAAATTAGTCAGGTGTTTTTTGCACATTTTTCTAATGACTTGTTAAAGATAGTATTAAAAGGTCTTAAATTCCAAATGTAATTGGTTCAGTGTAGTTGCAATTGGTTTCTAAATTCCTTATTCTATGATGAAAATCTGAAAATAACACTAAAGAATTTATTCTTGTTCATGTCCACTTATGAAAGGTCACAGCACACTGAGTTTAGATGTTTCAAGCAAAGGAAAGACTTGAGGCAAAGAGTGGCAACCTTTAAGCTGATTTAACTCTTCATAACCATGATGATCCAGGGAATTAGAGTAACAACAGTTACAGATGATATTCATGGGGGAAATAAATGCTTACTGCCCCTGAAGATCAGTATTTGTCCTGTTCTGTTTTCTTAAGTGGGTTAAAGACAAAAGATTAGTCCACTGGATTAATCTTCCAGATCCGCATTTTCACAGAGTGAAGAGGATATATCTCAGGTACTATCTCACATCTTCAAGCTGTATTAGGAAAGAAAGACAGCAATGTGAAGTCAAAGCACGTGTTAGCTTACAAAACCTGCTGAAACAGTTAGTATTTCCGAGTTTATTTAAAATTAAAATTTATTTGAGCTAACATCAATTATCCAAAGCTACTTCTGTGGTCAGAGGCAGTGAAATTTCCCTTATATGATCAACAGAGAGACATGCAGCACCTTGGGAATGCAAATAAATATAAGCACCTGTATTAGATTGCAAGTACCCATCTAATGAGAGAAAAAAACCCCAAAACAACCAAACAACCAAAGGTCCAAAACCAACAAAAAAGCCAAGTATCAGATTTTATTATTTCTTCTGGGTTGTTTTTTTTTTTTTTAATGTGAAATGTATTAATTAGCTTTTAGGATTACTTTAATTACAATTTTAAATTATGCCAGTATATATTTAGGACATCAACACCTTTAAAGATTTTATGAAAAACTTAATATAAACTCCCAACAAATGTCATTATTCTGCAAAAGACAAAAAAAGAATGTAGAAATATAGCTAGTTCATATGTCTTTAATATGAGAACAGCTGTAGATTAATAGCCATTACTCTTAATTATCTTAACCAGCATGAAAACATATTTACTACAGTTTTAAATGAGCAGTGGAGGAGTGAAAGTATCAGCTGTAAGTTAGAAGAAAACTTCAGAGAAGCCCTACCAGAATTTAATGTATAAAAGGTTTTCCACTAATATTCTTCTAATCTCACTAAAAAATAGTGCTTGAATTATATGAGGTTCAGCAAACTAAATGCAATGAGATTTTCTGCATTACTGTGTTCATGTAAAACAACTGTGAGGTTTCACATCAAAACAGATAAAGCAATTGTTATTAAAGTCATATCTTCCGATACAGACTCCTCAGATTTTTAATTATATTTTCCAGCTTGTTCCTCGCAAAAGTTTTTTTTTTTTAAATCAAGCACTGATGTATTTTTCTTTGTTGAGAATCCATAAATTCATAATATATTCCCTTATTCCATTAATTTTGCCTCTTTTCTAGGCATATCCAAAGATTCCAGGATTTGTGTCTTAAAGTGGGGCACAGTTGAATGCTGTGTTTCCTTATCCTGGGGTTTTTGCCTTTCTTTTGTTTTGTTGCTGTAAACTCTATAAAAAGTTGATGGTGATACAGCCACTCTGGGATTAACCCATGAATAAAAGCAGTAAGAATTTAGATGCAAGTTTATCTTCTAAACTGGATGATTTCATAGTACTTTTCAGTAAGTTGTGAAGAGGGCTGCTCCAGAAGCATATAGTACAAAAAAAGAGAAAGAAATTCCAAACAAACACTAAGTTTAAATTGATACTAAACCACAAAATCTCATATTTTGTCAGATTGCATTCCACGTCAATTATCATTTACTTGACAGGTCCTTTAAATAATTTTTAAAGGCAAAAAAGATACATTTTTCTGTGGCTAATCATCTTAAGGGTTATTTCAATGATGAAAATATAATATACTTTGAAATAAAATGAATATATCACAATGAAAATATTGATGGAACTAATGCAAATGTTTTCTGATTTCTGTTCACAGGTTTAGAAGCAGGTTTGCTTCTAATCAATAACACCTAACATAAAATCCACAATTCAAACTTATACTTGTTAATGCCTGTAGGTACCCATATAAAGCAATAAATTTCTTAAATTTTGGGTTCCATTTAAACATCTGCTGTATAAATGAACGTGAGGAGAACAAGTTAAAAATCATAAACTACTTAACTGAAGTTCCAGTTAATAACACATCTATGCCTATGTCATTTTGAGGAAAATATTCTGTGGTTTCTTTTCCACAATAATGCAGTCCTGGAGGCAAAGATAAAACAAACAAGAGTGAAAATAAAATTGCAAATCTATATATCACAGGAAGAAAACAAAACTGAATAGAACCAGGAACTGACATTAATTAAAGACTCGAGTATATGAAAGATAGCAGTTTATCCAAGCCATTCTTTTGCACTGGGATTTGACTACCACACAACATATTTATCTGAGTTCCTAGCTGCTATTGCCCTTCATATTTGACATTTAAAATTTTTAAAAAAATTTTCCTGAACTACAACACTATGTTGTAGATTGAAAGCAGATTATATTGAAGAAGTTTTTTTTTTTAAATTCTATTGCATTTCCATTTATAACTTTTTTGAGAGGATATTGTATCTGATGGCAGTAATTTTACACCCTAAGACTCCTAACTTTTTAATATTTTTGGCTATTATTTTATAGCTCAAGTTTTCACCTGTAGTTGTTTTGAACAAGTGGATATTGGTCTAAAATATATTTTATCTTGTTCAAAGACATAGAACACTACACTCTATACAGAAAATAAGCCATCCTGAAAATGGATTATAATGAAAGATAATGAAATTTGGGCAGCAGGGACATGAAAACAGCCCCAGCTGGGTGTGGGAATCCACACGTCCCAGAGGACACACAAGTTGTCCTTAAACCCCTTCAGGAAACTGAGACTTGAAAATAAAAGGGATTACCAAAAGCTAGAACTATCTTCAAGCCATGTTAGCTAACTAGTCTTAAGCCCTTCCAGTCTGATTATCTGTACGTCTTCTAGAGACCTCTTAAAATGTGAGTAAATTAGCCTTTTTTTCTTTTAAATACAGACTTCATTTCCACCAGCTTCCTTTATTTATTCCTCTCTCTGCACCCACATTATAGCCTGTAACAACTCATTAGTTAGAACACTTACTCAAAATGATGTTAGAATTAAGCACTCTTCCTATAAGAGAGAAATATTTTTGTATATTTACATATTTTTATTTATTTATTACTGCTGCATGAAATATTTTTTCAAAAAAGAAAGAGGACAAGGCAGGTTTTATAAATCTCAACCTATACTAAAATAGGGATCCTTAAATTTGGCATGATACATTTAAGCCAAATTTCACTAGCAGCTTCTTAATGTGAGAATTAGGAAATTTGCTCAGATCTGATCTGTTCCGTTTTTCTAAATGTCCATTGAGAATTTTGTAGTTCACAACTTCTAGATATTATCCATAAGGGTTTGTAGCTGAAACCCTGCCTCAGTGTCTGTTTCTTTATTTCTATTTTCTGTCATAGTATGTTACTTTTGGGAACATGTTTGGATAGTCTTATTTTTCTTACCAGTAAAAACATTTAAACATGAAACATTGTATGTTTACTGAAAGTTATTCCAGCAGTTTCTGCATTGATTAAGGAAAAAGGGACATTATATTTCAAAAAGTGTATAAAATTGACCCATTGCTTTACAATTGTTTTCTCTCAGCAAGTGGTTTCAAATTATGTAAAGCAGCTCAAAGGAAAAACTTGAATAAGAAATCAATTCATCCAGATATATTTAATTTTTTCTGATAAAGTCCAGAGTAATTCAACAAAAAAATGTTCCTATTCTAATTACACAGTTTTCATGATTGACACAAATCCATATGCTCACTTTGAAATATAACACCTCTATTTGAGTAAATGAGAATAAAATTTAAAGCACTAAATATATACAAACCCAGACTTAAAAACTGATTAAGTACCACTTACAACTCCCATGAAAAATTATTTTACTATGCTGTAGGAAGATTTCACTTTGTATAGATCAACTTTTATATTTTCCAAATTGTTGGAAAAGGAACTAGTTGCTTCCTCCAACTGTCATACCTGTCATTTCTTTTGCTGTCTAATTGTGACTGGCCATTTGAAATGTTGATTCAATTCCTTAACACAAATCTTTCTCTCCTTTTTTTTTTTTTTTAAGTAGTAGGTTCTCTAAGTTTTGCCACTCTAATGTGGACACTTTCAGAAAATTGATTCAAGTCTTCCATTTTTTTTAATAGAAAATTACTTATGTTATTGTTTTAATGTTGTCTTATGTTTTCTTCAGACCTTTTCATTTTGACTTTACAGAATCACAAAACCGTTTAGATTGCAAAAGACCCTAATTGCAAATCCAGCAATTAACCTAGCATTGCCAAGTCCAGCACTAAACCACAACCCCAGGTGCCACATCTACATCTCTTTTTAATGCCCCCAGGAATGGCGACTCAATCACTTCCTTCAGCAACCTGTTCCAATGCTTGACAATTTTTCTAGTGAAAACTTAATGTCCATTCTAAACTTTCCTTGACACAACTTGAGCCTGTTTTCTCTTGTCTCCATATCTCTCCCTATCTAGGAGTAGGGACTGACCCTCACACTACTACAACGTCCTGTCTGGTAATTGGAGAGCAATAAGGTCCCCCATGAGCCTCCTTTTCTCCAGGCTAAACAACCCTAGCTGCCTCAGCCACTCCTCACAAAATTTGTGCTCTTATCCTTTTACCAACTTTGCTGCACTTTTTTTATTACATAGATATATCTCGATCAGCAAAATTGTTGCAGATTCATTTTAAAGGCAGCTGTTGGGTGACATGATAAATAAAATTAATTATTTTGATGGATGGTTGCTAAGATGAAAATTTGTTTCTTTGATGCCTGAATTTGATTTCCTTCAGAGCTCACATGGATCACCAAGAATTGTGATCTGTGGTATCTGTATTGTCTTTAACCTACTGGTAGTTTGCACCAACATAAGTAAATTGCAGAGCATTATGTGAGATAGACATATACTGAAAACCTCAGGAAGGGAACCAGTACTTGTGCGGAAGTTAAGACACTATCACTTCACTCAGACCATTTACCATATCTTGATCTGAGCTCTTAATATGGAGATATGTTGAAAATCTTCCCAGACCAGAAAGCATTCCTGATGTGACATCTAGATTACTTTATAAAGAATTGTGTTAATGGAGCCATCTTCTTTTTATGTATTTATAAGACACTCAGATTCAAATCATTGCACTTCTTTAGAAGATTCAAACTTACTTTTCTGGCATGAAAAATGTTTTAATCATCAAGCAGTAGGTGGGGTTAAATTTAAAATAATGTTAGCTGTTTCTAGAGTGCTCAGACTTACCATCTCAGGAGCCACTTCAGGGACCTCAGTGTACTTCTAAACTGATAAATGGAAAAGAGCTAAGATCTCAATGTCTTCTCATTTTCTGCACTTATTAATTTTTAGGTCACTACCTACACCTGGTCATCTTTCAGACAAACTTATAAAGAATGCTAGCCTTTAAGCAGTGTGGATGTGAGGTAATCAGTGTCATTTGGCTTCAGGTTCTTTTTTTATTTGCTAGCATTAGGCCAGCTCAAGTACAAACAAATTATGCAATGCAGACATGCTGCTGCACAGAGTCTGAATGAAGATTTCCACAGTTAGGGAATACATTACTGCATATTACAATAGGAATAATATTATGTTTACACTTGGAATTTTCATTTGCAACAGAGCCCCTAACAATATAAGTTATATAAAATTTCTGGATTTTTAGAGGTAGAAAGAATAAACCATAAACCAGAAAAATTTGTTACCTTGGATTACCTATTGCACTCATGGCAGCAATCCCAATGCTGAAAAAAAAAAGAGTCCTGCAATAATTAAAAGGAGATTTCAATTATCTGAGATTTGACTATCTTATTTACAAACCATGAACAACTGAGGTGTGGATTCACAAAAGAACACAGGAAATTTTGTAGATGCTGAGTTAAAAGATCACAGTACAATGAAATATCTGATTTTTAGGAGTCCTGCTATTTGACATTGTCCTAAATTACTTACCTAGGCTACTCTCGCATTCATGCTGAGGGAGGATTAAGTGCCCAAGTACAAGAGTCAAAATTAGCAGTTGAGTGTGAGTCACATACAATAGATTACTTGGTAAATCATAAGCTTTTCTCTCCTCAAGGCTTAATTATGTAACTGTAGGAATGCACTTATCTTCAATCAGGATCCCCAACAGAGTTTATGTAGTCCTTAGCTGCTTAGGCTTAATGGTAAAAATGAAAGGTCTCTGACTATAGAGAAGCTGAAAAAAAAGGTATTTGCCATTTAACATTTTGTCTTTATTTCATATGCAACTGCCTACAGGGACAATTAATCATGATTTAAGTGCCCTATTTCTTTGCAGACCAAGTTCTTATTGTGTTTTCTAAAAAACAATGAAGGAAATGTACAAATGCACTATAAAATCTAACAGTCTTGAGCATTACTGTTCTAATTGTACAATAATGCTCCATGAGATGGAACAGGGTCATTTCTCTGACACACGTTTCAACTCCACAAGACTGCAGTTCTTCAGATGAAATAAAAGCTGGTCAGTGTCCTCTCCTGATTTCATTAAGGGTTTCTGATAAAAAGATGTATATCTATATATCTATGTATCTATGTGTAATAAATACTAGAACTCCACAAACATAAAAACTTTTGTTACCAGGCTGAAAACCACTGTAAGATTTGCAATAGAGCCTCTTGCAAGATTCTGAGGTGAATTAGAGAAGAAATTATGGATGAAATACATAACCACACATTTGCAAAACATAAAAAATCTCTTTCAGAGTAAAGAAATCCAAATATCTTTTCATAAACAGTCAGATACTTAGTTTTTAAAGTGATCAAATAAACATATCCAAGATTTATTTTTTTCTCCCATGCACCTAATATTAATCTTAGAATAAGGTATATTTTAAAAATAAATGGCCACTGAAAAAGCTTCAGTATTATATCCATAGGAATTACATACTACAGCAAAAATTCTGATAATCTTGCCAGTGAAAATTATGATGGTATTTTTAAAACCATTAATTTGTCCCTCTTCAGAATATAGGCCTTTGCACAAATGAAATACAGTGTAATACAATGTTATGTAATGATATCCGTACCTCTCCTGTCTTTTTCTCTGTCTTTTCTCTTTTTTTAAGTATGAAGATTTAAAAAAATTTATAACCTATAGGAAACCCACAGAAATGTGAAAAAAAAATGTGTTTAATTTGTTACTAAAATGCTTTCACAAGATCTGAAATGCAAAAAAAAATTCTCTGATTTGTAGAGGAAGATATTTACATTTCGTTAAAGAGTGGATCCTTCTTCACTGCTATGTGTGATGGGGCCCTTCGTTCCTGGAGATGGCTGAACACCTCTCTGCCCATGGGAAGCAATAACGCAATTCCTTATTTTGTTTTGCTTGTGTGCGTGGTTTTTGCTTTCCCTACTAAACTCTCCTTATCTCAACCAATAACTTTTTTAGCTTTTAGCCTTTCAATTCTTTCCCCTATTCCGCTGGTGGGGAAGTGAGTGAGTTGTTTCATTGTGCTTGGTGACATGACAGTCACTTTTTATCTATCATGTAGTATGGAGTCATAAAATCACAGAATGGCTCAAGTTGGAAGGGACCACAGTGGGTCATATGATTGAAACTCTCTACTCAAGCAGGGTCATCCTAGATCACATTGCACAAGATTGCACCCAGAATATTCTTGAATAACTCCAGCAACAGGAAATCCACAATATCTCTGGACAATCTGCTCCAGTGCATGGTCACTCACACAATCAAGAAGTTCTTCCTCATGTTCAGGTGGAACATCCTGTACATCAGTTTCTGCCCATTTCCTCTTCTCCTATTGCTTGGTACCATCAAGAAGACCCTGGAAACCTCCTCTTGTCACCCTCCCTGCAGATGCTGATACATATTGATGAGGTCCCCCCTCAGTCATCTCTTTTTGAGTCTGAACAGGACCAGCTCCCTCAGACTTTCCTCATAAGAGAGATGTTCCAGCCCCTCAAAATCGTCATAGCGCTCCACCAGATCTGTTACAGGATTTATATGTCTCTTGCATACTGAGGAGCCCAGAAATGGACACAGCACTCCTGTTGCTCCCCAGGGCTGAGCAGTGATACAGGATCACCTCCATCATCCTTCTGGCAAAGCTCTTCCTAATGTACCGCAGCACAGGACATCATTGTTCTTCTTGGCCACAAGGGCACTGCTGGCTCATGGACAGCTTGCTGTCCACCAGCACCACTAGGTCCTTCTCCGCAGAGCTGCTGTCCAGCAGCTCAGCCCCCAGCCTGTGCTGATGTATGGGGATATTCTTCCCCAGGTGTAGGACCCTGCATTTGCCTTTGTTGAATTTCAGATGACTCTTCCCTGCCCATCTCTGCTGCCTGTTTAGGTCCTGCTGAAGGGCTGCACAGCCCTCTGGGGTATCGACCACTCCTCACAGGCTTGTGTCATCAGAGAACTTGTGGACAATGGATCTGTCCCTTCATCCAAGTCACTTATGGATAAATTAAACAATACTGGATCCAGTACGGAACCCTGGGGGACACCAGTAGTGACAGGCCTTCAGCCAGACCCTGTGTTACTGATTGCAGCCCTCTGGGATCTGCTGTTTAGTGAATTCTGTATCCATTGCACTGTCCACTCATCCAATCCATGCTTCCTGAGCTTGCCTATGAGTATGTTGTCAGAGATACTGTCAAAAAAAACAACCCCTCAACAAAAAACAAAATCAAAAAACTCCATTCAACAAGCACCTTGTTTTGAGTGAGAATGGAATGACAGTGTTTCAAAATGCAACAACGCAAGGCAGTGAGGATAATAATGTATTGCCAAAATTCTGCCATCAAAGCTGCAGATTGTGTGGGCTGTAAGAAAAAAGGCAGACTAAAATTGCAAATATCTTTAGCAATATTAAAGCATTTGACATGCACTACGTAAAGGCTTCTGTTTTGATCTTCATAAAAACACAGGCTCAGTATCTCACTGAGCCAAAGTCTTTTTCATGCAAACCTGTAGTATCTGCAGGAATATTTAACTCTGTGCATGAAACATCTTTGTCACACCTACTTGTTGTCCAGGCCCTGAAAAAGTGGAATTAGGCCAAATAGCAAAGAAGATAACTAACACTAGGCAGAAATTTCTTTGATTTTATCAGCCTGAAGCCAGAAAAAAAATCTGGGCATGCTGAGATATTTTCTCACAAACAGTAAATAATTTTTTAAAGATAAATACCCTTAACATCATAAATTAAAAAAAAAAAACCTAACTAATTTTAATAAATTTTAATAAGATAATTAATAGTCTTCTCTCTCTCTGTCTGAGTAGTATCTTTAAAATGAAAGGATCTCGAGATAAGTAGAAAGGAGATAGAGAAATGTTATGACAGCATAGAAAAAACATGACTTTCTAACAGAAACACACTTTCTTAGTAGATATTTCTTTGCTCTTGTGTTTCATTAGGGCTATTTTACAGCAGAGGAAATGAAATCTTGTACTTTGTTAATAATCCATAATGAAAGAAACAGGAGGAAGGTATTTTCTTGCTCCTTTTCCCATTAAAGGAAGTATAATGCTTCAGGCTAGCAAACTTTTTCATTTTAATGCATTTTCTTTCCCTGCAAACAAATGAAATATCTCATTTGCTCAGACAGATCTGTGATGATGCACATACAGCTCTATGTATCTATTGTGTAGGTGCTTGCCACTGAATATAGCAGCTAAAGCCAATAAACCAAATTCCAGAACATTTTATGGAGTTGACTCAGGGAAAAAAGCACAGAGACAACACATTGATGTAATAATACACGCGCCCAGGGTGGAATGAGCCATGTGGAGTTTACATCAAGTTTCTCTCTGAGGAGCCTGCCCTCTAGAGATGGCTTAATAACGCGAGATTACTTCCTCAGGAGGTGCCGTGTAACAAAAGAGAGTTTAATAAAAAGAGAAAATAATAAACAGTACAATAAAAATAAAAATAAGCCGTAACAGGTGTGGAGATGTAGCACCATGTAAACACCCCTGAAAAAGCGCAGAAAAGCTTTGTGTAGTGGTTTAAATACTTAATAGTGGAGGCAGTACCTTAGGCACACTGCCCAATAAGGAACAGTTACATTGTGATAGACGGGGACAGAGACCTATCCACGTCTCTGCCCTGGCACTGAGCCAATGGCAGCCTGGTCTAAAGCTTCATTACTACACCACATCATTTTCCCCATGTTGCATCCACCACTTTGAATTTTTTCCGTATATCTGATTGTCTTGCGTTGCAATGCAAGATGTAACCAAAAGTATGTATTCTATTTGCCATCTGTTGAAATCAGTTGGGGAGGTGTTTTTTTCTTTATCCCTTCTAATTCTGGGAGGGCGGGGGCAGGGTGTTAACGGGCCAGCTGTTAAAACCAGATGGGGCACAACCCATCCTGCCTCCAGGGGGATATCTGCTGCTAATGGGCCATTGGGGCTCACTGCATGACTGAAAAAATTACATCATCCCATTGTGAGATGCCCCACCCAGAGGGAGGAGCCAAGCTTTCCCACCTGGATAAAACCTGAGTCAGCAGGATGGCCTGGTTCCACTGGATTCCCATTATCATCACCACTGGACCATCTCAAGGAAACTGTACCCTTCTACAGGATCATCTCTGTTCCAACAGAACCACATCTGTTACTCCTGGAGGACTTGACTGGACTGCTACCAACACCCTGACCAACACGGTGTCGGGTCTTATTCTGACTCTGTCAGTGTTTTTTGTTTTGTTGGTGTTTTGTACTACATTTTTATTTTTAATATCCCTAGTAAAGAACTGTTATTCCTATTCACAATTCTTTGCCTGAAAGCCCAGTAATTTCAAATTTATAATAATTCAGAGGGAGGTGGTTTACATTCTCCATTCTAAGGGAGGCTCTGGCTTTTCCCTGGCAGATACCTGTCTTTCCAAAGCAAGACACTGATTTATAATTGCATTCTCTACCTTTAAAAACTAGTTAAGCAGGAAATTGTTTTGGCTGGAATAATATGAGCACATTGTTCATCCATAATGCTCAGAGCCCGCACCTGGATGATGTGAGTCATTATTTAGTTGTATTATTTATACAAGAGATGTTAGTGGTCTTAAGAGCTTTAGAAAGAGAAGGACGGGGTGGGGGGGACAGTGGTCCATTCCTTCATATGGACATGTGTGATTTTACTAGGTTGTACCATAATTATGCAATGCATTCAGGTTTTCTTTTGTATGATTACTAATATTAGCTTCAGCTTTAGTGAAGCTAGATTTGGATTTCCCACTCCATGGTATTTTTATTTTATCTGCTTTTATTTGTGATATGAGTATCAGTCTTGCTGTTGCCATAGGCAAAAATGATTGGAAAAAAAGGAAAAAGAAAGGAGCAAGAAAGCACATATACATGCAGACTCATTTGTTGAGTTCCAGCAAGAGCTTATCTGTATTCAGTCACTTCAGCCAAACTACTTGTCTGCCAGGCTTTGCTACCAGTTTTGGTGTTACTAGCTCATAACGCCACCCTAAATACATTAAAATACTGTTGTAAGCTTACATATTTGATTTGTCACTCAGCCATGTGAGTTGTGATGTTGAAGTGCATGTGTTGCCTCTGTATACATTTGTTGTATCAATACACCCAAAGTTGTTTCATTACCCATTTTAGACCCTAATATTTGAAAGAAACTCTACTTATGTAGATAATAGCATACATTCTAGTCAGCATTGTTTAAATTAGGTGCAGAAACCTTGAAGGATAAAAATGTTTAAAACCATGGAAAGAAGATCCTTGGATCATGTTAACTGCCCACTTAATAGCCTGTATCTAAGAATGTTTTATTTGAGAAAATAAATAGTGAAAGGAAAATGAAACAGACATTAAAACATTAAACACAAAAAAAATTTTAAATTTAAAGCCACCTTTTACAGGTTTGTTTGGGAGGGTTTTTGTTTTTGAGACAGAAAATTCATTTGGATCACAAAATGAAATAAGCAGGTTCTTTATGTAATCTTATTTTAAAGTTGACAGTATTCAAACAAGAACAATCTATGATGATGATATTCTCAAAACCCAACAGCTTTTTTCAGAATAAAAATATACATATAAAAATTTTGAAATTAAACTCTAAATCCTCATGTAAAAACTTTTACATACACAGATTATGAGGTTAGCTGTTCTTTCATACAATTGATCTCAACAGTTTATTAAATGAGGTTATTGAGAAAGCTATTTGTCACTAAGTATTTTGGATGCCTTCCTTTTAAATCCCACATCCTCAAATCCATTTAGGACATTTATGTCTGTAGACACTGTCAATGATGAAGTCTGGTGAAGAAAGTGGAACAGCTAACATAATTTAAAGTAAAATTTGTCTTACGCCACAAAACACTTATATTTCTTACTCACCCCCAGAGTTTGCCATGTCCATTGTAAAAAGATTCAACCAAGCTTTTCTGCTTCTTCTCAGGTACACTTCTGAGCTTTTATAAATAGAAAATATTTTTGGAAACATATTTTTGGAAACTTACCAACACAGATTATGTAGCAGAGTAGCTGAAGGAAGGTTCTCAGCCAGGCATGAGAAGCAGGACACAATGATTACATAGATTATTATGATTAGGTGTTTGCTGTTGTTGATACAGTATCTAAATATTGCTAATGCAGTATCTAAATAATAACTGTCATATTTTATAACAGATTATTAAAAATAATAATTATTTATTATACCTTTATGTTTACACCTGTTCACTCAGACCACAGCAGTTGCAATTGCACTGGATACTTCACCTGGCAAGTAGGCATCTAACACCTACTATTCTAGACAATTATTTAGTTGTGTTCTGTTCTGTCAAGACTAACAGAGAGCAAGATCTGTGAACCAAATTCACATTTTAACAGAGATATTAACTAAGTTCTGGATTTGATCATCATTGTAATAGATCAAAGAATTAAACACATTGTTTTCAATAGTCATTCTTTTCAAAGATTAACAAGTTATTCTTGAAGCAAGCACACTCTCAGATTCATTTTTAATATCATTTTTGAGGAAAGCTACAACAGTAGCTGTCATCTGAAAACCTGTTCATCTAATTTAAATAGTACAGAGAAAACAGAAATGTCTCAAAGGGCACTTTGTCTGGGGATCAACTGATGTGTTTTAAGATTTTGTAAGGATGATGCCATGAGAAGAAAAGCCAAAAAAATTCAATCCAAACTTAGAAATGACACTGTTATTAACCAATTAACATTCCCAGCCACAGAAACATGTCAATATCTCTTTACAGAAGAAGATAACAAATTAAAAGAAAAATCCAGCTGATGCTTATATTAAAAAAAAAAATATATATGTTTACTTGAGGTTTCTGTTTGCTTATTTAATTTTCTGGAATTAGCATGACTAACGGTGGAATGGTGGCAATAGTTCTGGTCATATTTTTAAGCCCCAGGCAGTTTAATTTTAAATGTCTGCTATATTCTTTGTTCAGACTTGCAGAGCTGTTTGGCATCATAATCACATGGAATCAAGTTCTCTGGAGACATGCAACTATAGCTATAACTCTTCTTAAGTCCAGTGAGGTTTTTTTGTTTGAGTTTGAAGCTTTTTTGTATTTGCTTACTTTGTTAATGCAAACTTTAGGATAGAAGAATAATCAAATGAGAATAAAAATGAACTGTTTGGATTCTCTTTTTTTTGTGATTGATTTTCTGTTTATTTTGGAGGCCTTTCTTGGTTAACAAGCATAAAAATCTCTATTTTAACATGTAAATGGAAGCAACATCTTTGTTTTTCAATTCTATTGTATTAGTTCATATTTTGTTGTTGGAGAATAGAACATGTGCTAAATTTTTGGAAGTATATTGCAAAAAAAAGTATAAAAATGATACTTTTACAAAAATCTGGATTATTTTGGAGGACTGCATTTAAAATATACTTTTATGGGGGAAGAGGGCAGCCTCTTAAGCTTCATCAGGGCAGGTTCAGGTTAAATATATTAGGAAAANTGATACAACAAAGGAGAAATATCCTTAAGCTGCATCAGGGCAGATTCAGGTTAAATATATTAGGAAAAATTTCTGCACTGGAAGAGAGGCTAGGCAGTGGAACAGGTAAGTTGTAGAGTTACAACTCCTGGAAGAGCTATAAAAAAATGAGTAGATGTGGCACTTTACAATATGATTTAGTGGGCATGGTGGCAGGTCAGGTTGGATTTTGGAGATCTTTTCTGACTTCAATGATTAGATAATTCTACTGAATGCTCTATCTGCAATTGTGAATGAGAAAATGCCCACACACTATTATTGGCAACAAATTTTCTTAGACTGGACATAGTTAAGCATGTGCCATTTAACTATTGCTAGAACTCAGCAACAACAAACATAATAATTATTGAGCGTGTTTAGGACCTTGGAATCAGGATACTAAAGTTCAGAGTATTTCTGGCTCTGAGAAATGTAGCAATGCATAAGTTCGAGGAACTTGCTCTAGGTGTTGTTAGCACATTATGCTGCTGATGAAGTTCATGATGAACAGGCTGAGTTATAACCTCTTATATACCAAAATACTCCTGAGAAAAAATAAAAGGGTGTTTGTTGTTTTTCTTTTTTTTTTTTTTTAACTTGTGATGGAAGCTTGTGTAATCCATCACACTTACAAAACTATGAGTTCTCTGGAATACAGGCATTAAGACTGCATTGCTGGAGGACTGCTGAAGGCATACTTTCTGAAAGATATGAAGAACAGGGTCATCTTGCTACCTGCCTTACAGTCTTTTATGATACATCAAAAAATCAGTGGTTAAATTTCAAGTAAAAATGTATGTAGATTACTTACATAACTATCTTAAAATACAATTCAATATCTGAATTATCAATTTTTTATTTGGTCAAAGTGTTAGAACCCTGGCACAGAGCCTGACTTGTTTTTCTTTCGATAGTATTTTCTGTTGCAGTTTCGAACGACTTAATAGAAAAAAAAACAAAAACTGATTGTTAAATAATTTACAGGAGACTGAATAATCTTTTAAAAACAATTTTCCACATGCAACTTGAATGATGAGGCATGTTATTTGTTCAAATGCAGCCTATTATATTATATCCCTCATGTGTGCCTGAAAATTAAACCAGCTTATAAGTTAGGAGTTAAAATTACCTTACATAAAGGAAAAATGGTAACTTTATTGTTGGTTTGTTTTTTTTTTTTCCAGTTGATTAGTCACTATCATCTAGTTTCATATCATGGACAACCATATTCCAGTGTCAAAACAGCCAGGTTGCCAGGGGCTCTCTTTACTGGTGACTGAGATCGTTTCACATATCTCTCAGCTCATCCAGAGATAGGGATCTTTAGGTAGACACCTTGAAAGTATTAAGGAAGACAGAACTATTCTTGCTATGGATATTTGCACTGGCAATGAATACAACTCTTTTTATTTTTATCTGCCCTGCCAGACTATCTTTTCCAATTTCAGAGAGTTCAGGGTCATAAAATATTTATTTTGCATCATATTAACTCTTTAATAGCCTACATTCATGCTCAGTAACCTTCTTTTATATATTTCCTCTCCTTTTTGTTTTAGCTGAACATGGACACTGTCAAGTCTTCTGAAGTATTTCTCCTTGAGACACAGACAAAATAAACTGAAAAAAATTATCTGAGTTTTGCTCCTGTCTGACTTCCTATTTAATTCTCAGTAACAGAATAGTTAAATATTCAATTTTATGCATGTATTCCTTCACCTCCATCTCTCATCAACTTATTAAGCAGAAATTAAATACTTATTTAGAGACACTTAATTTAAAAGGCTGTCCTTTTACTTGTTCTAATTGAGTTCCCAGATACCAAATGTAATTCATAGTCAAAATCTGTACTTTGACAGCATGCTGCACAATAAGCTTCTTTTTGTTTTCATATAAAACTTATTTTCTATTTTAATTCACTATTCTAATATTCAGCAAATTTATTTTCATGGCAAGAGACAGCAATTTCAGTTTGTTCAGGGATTTGCATGCAGCATCTAATGGGAGAAAGCAGAGAGACCCAGGATAATTGGCTGATCTTCAAGGAAATCCTTCTCAATATTAAGGAAAAAAAAAAAACCAAAAACACAAAAACCCAAACCCAAAAACAAACAAAAAATGGGATAAAAATTCCACTCTGTTGAAGGGGAAGTCAAGGGAACATCTCACTGGGACAAAATGATGTGCAGAGAATGTACAGGTATGTTCAGCATGTCTGAGCTTTGTAGCAGAGAAAATCTGCTCAAGTCATAGTACAGATGTGGTTTATTACTATATTAACAGTCATAATTAAGAATAAATGCAACATAAACCAAAAAAATTCTGACTCCACATTCCTATGTACACCTTTGCACTTTCGTGTGCATATTTAACCACCCCTTCCAACCAGCCAGGTAACCACTATCACATTGCCCCTCACCTGGGACTGCAGGTTCCCCTGTGTGCTCCCCTTTCCTATTGTGGGTGTGCCAGCTCAAAGTGTAATTCTGAATTCCCTACCATGATAGGTATCATCTAAGTAGGTCTGCCCACACAACAGCAAGTAGTTGTCCCAGGCTGTGTCCCCTGCACCCCAAGGTGCAGCTCATTGTGTGCAGACCTCCTGTGCTGGCTGTTTCCCCACCATCTCTCCTTGCTGTCACAAATATTCATGCTTCTTTTATTCTCTTCTTCTGATGGCTGTTTTTTGTTGTCCCAACGAACTCTTGGTCATTCTCCAAGCACTGCCTGCTTAGTGCACCTGATTAACAATGTTGGTTTTTCGAGGAGCCACTGTTTCCAATATTTAACTCACATAACCGTTCACACTTTAGTTTCTTTAACTGGCACTCATTGCTGGCCCATTTCTTTATCAACTTCAAGAGAAAGGCAAACCTTAAATCTGTCTTTAGTAAGGCAAGTTGGAGTATTTAAAGAACTACAGGCTAGAGTGCTACACCACAGTCCCACGGAGAACTTGAAGTAATTTCTCCTGAAAATCACTTCCATGCACATGAAGGGCAGGAAGATGATTAGGAACATCTAGAATGGATTATCTTTTAATTTTTAATGCTAAAGTATTTATCTCAATAAGCATAGAGCCATAATTATGATTAATGAAATGTGACTAAAATATTTTATGCTGCAGAATGACTTTGTATAAGGCACCTTTCAAACTATATCTTGAGTGTCTGGCTCTACAGAGGAAACAAGACATGCTGAAAGAAATAGCATAAGTTTTATTAAAGTGAAAGCTTATAGCCACTGATATGATATTTCTCAATTTATAACAGACTAACGTAAAATAATGATTTTCAGGCAAGTTGATCATACCTCACTTAGGATTTGGGCACATTTAGTTTATCTTCTCATCTATTTTTCAGGAAAAGGAATCAATACTAATCTGACCAGATATATACCAATTAAATCATGATCATATAACCATGTAAAGGTGAATAAATTTTGTGGGTTTTTTTTTCAGACAGCTGATTGGCTTGGCCTGATTGAAGTCATGTAAGCTACACTGTACTGTTTTGTTACTTTCTGGTTTGGGTAAGAAATAAAATTTCTTTATTGAATCATCTGCATAATTGAAGGATCTGTCATCAGACATAAAATTTTGGGTATCCCTATTTCTTTACTCCTTGCATTATGCTTTCTCTGTAAGGTAGGGTGATGATTCCAATCTCGAATCTGACATTTTATTAATTATCTGGAACAAGAAGTTTGAAATACAAAATAAATGAAAACTTAAATGACATTGGTGTAAATCCCTAGATGATTGTCACCTTATTCAGAAATACTTTTTCCTCTTCATGATAATTTGTAAGCAGACAGCAAGCAGAGTTTCTGTGCTGTACCAAGTAGACTGGTCTTATGGGTATATGAGTTGTTTGAAGACAATTGAATGTTATTGTGGGACACGACATTGCATGTATACCACATCTCTGATTTTCCTCAGAAACACTGACATATGTATCATTCTTGTTAATGTTGACTTCTGTCTGCCACTGTATGGATTCATTCTATGTTTTTGTACCAGGATGTAATGCAAGATGATTGGTATTAAAATACATTTTTTAACTTACATCTTTCAAAATACAGTACAAAATCAGCTTTTGCAGAAAAAAATGTACGTATTGGTGAACTCCCCAAAGATTTGTTTTTTATAAAATATACTTTCTTTTCAATTTATTGAAAGTATACTAAATATTTGTATAAGAAAAGGAGCTCAGCTGTTCTCTGAAGTTAGAAAAGTTGCTCCTAACATCACCACTTTTCATGTTATTCAATCTGTATTTTTTTTGTTTCCTCCAAGACTTATTAGCTTGCAACTTCTATTTAATTTTAATTTTATTGTAGTTACTTTCAGTGCTAATTGCTCTTCCTCTTGTACTTATTTATATGTCACATCCATCATTTTTCAATTGCCACAAGCTGTCTAAATATCAATAATGTGAAGCTGATTCAATGTACAACACTGGAAAACTTCAAGTCCTCTCATCCACAACAGGAGAACATGAAATTTTCATAGAAAATTATATCTATTCTTTTTACCTCAAGTACCTGCTTTAATTAGGAATTTACTGCACTTCAATACTTCTTTTCTGATTAAACGGTCATGAACAGTTGTTGAAATTGCATTTTGGATGGAAAGATATTTCACGAACAGGAGAACATGAGATGGCATCAAAAATAGAGCTCCAGCATTTTAATTTACTCCATACAAGCAGGACATTGTAGAGAAACTTCTGGCTTCAGTGAAGCACTGTGTGGCTGTGAAAGAGCTTGAACATTTAGAACACCGTTGAATTCATGATGAAATGTTCAGCCTACCATGACTATCAGAGAATTCCACAATGCAAGTGAGACAGTTGGCTTACAGAGCATTTATCACACGCAACATTGCAGATCCAGAGGTGAACCGTAATTCTCCAGTTTGAAGTGTTTAATTCTGTAAGAGGTCCGACTGTCCCAGCGTGAAAAATTGTGAGACGCCAACTGTGCAAGTCAATATATTCTTCATATATGGCTACTCATGTGGAATGATCTCCATTTTTAAGATATTAAATGTGTGAATATACAATCACTTATGTAGATACAAGCTGTACAAAGCAACAGTATTGCAAACTTTAGACATTGGGATGGGGTTTTCTTATCTTTAGCAGAACAGTTTTTGTTGGGGTTTTTTTTCGGTTGGTTTGTTTGTTTTGTTTGGTTCGCTTTTTTTTGTTGATTGTGAGGAGACATGGCTTTTATTTTTCTGTGCCTTATAAATAAGTATAAGCCTCAAAGCATCAAGAAGGATATACTAAATTCTGATATGCTTTGAAATTAACAGTATATTAATGTGTTGAAATAGTCTCATTTACTGAATTTAAGTCATTCATTGAAGTTCTTCTCCATTTTAAGGCACACTGCTTTAATTAAATTATGTTGTTTCCCCTTTTTCAACTTACAATAATAGAATCAAAAATGTGTGCTGCATTTCTATTTTGAAACATGTGAAGATCAAATATGGAAGAAAATTATTATCTAAGTGATCAGTGGTATTTGCTATTCAAATAATGACAACAATTAATTTGTTGTCAAGTGCACTACACAGTATTTGTCTAAGCATGCATTTCCCAGCTCATTGAATGAGCTAGATGAGGAGCATGCATTCTTTTCTTCCTCCAGTATGCACTACAGGCTACAAGCTGTAAACTGGGTGATAAAGTGGCAAACCTTCAGGATTGCACCGGAGAGCACACAGGCACGCCAGCACTGTTGCTACTCCTATAACATGCCAGAAGTAAAAGCATAGGAGAGAGTTTTGCACTTCCAGAAAGATATAACAAGGTGACCTGTACTTCCTGAGACAAGCTTTAAAAAAATAATTTTGAGTTGTCACTATAATTCAAGACTTTGTTAGGTTAATTAATTTTCATTGCAAGTTAAGATCCCAAAAACTTTGTATTTATGGTTTCATTTACTGCTAAGATCTTAAAGGGATGCAGAAAATACTTATGTGAAAAAATATTTTTTTACTATAAAGCTTTCTCTGTATCTTAAGTGCCTCTAGAATTTAATGAAATGTTACAACCTATTAAGTGCTTGTCAGATGAAGTCGTTAATTTTCATGTAATCTTTTTACCTAATATCAATTTATAAGCATACAAAATGTCCTAGTTTTAAAATATTTCTATTCAAGAACACAATTAAAATTAAATTAAATGGACATTATAATTAAAACGTTTTTAAACATTTTGAATAACTAGTTTTAAATAATCTAAATAACATTTTAAATAATTAGTTTTCCATAGAATACATATTTTTGCTGTCACATTTTTCCAATGATCAGAACTAATAACCATATGTTTGTGTTCTAATCAAAACTGGAATATACTTCTTTTAAAATTTAAAGGGCTTGCATTACTCTGATTTTTAACTATTTTTCATTCATTTTGGCACACGTTTACCTTTCAGGATGTGATCTTTTACATTTTTGTGTGCTAATTTTAGTAATGAGAAAAATGGGGAAGACAACAGAGTGGGAAAAAAACCAAAACATTTTAAATTTTTTTCATTGAAATAAATTGCAACTAGTCACCTAAAACATTCAGATAAAATGAGGCATTTTACAGAGTAGATTTTTTTTTTTCCTTGCTTAGAAAGCGAGGTAATAAAAAAGTGAATTATGGTCTTGGGTGATCTCTGATCTTCCAAAGCAAAGACACCCATCTATGCCTCAATAATTTATAGACAATAACTTGTTATTCACAACCCAAAAGTGAGATACAGAGTTGTTAAGATGTATGATATTCCAATTGCTAAGTTTCGCCTCCTAAGTGTAAAGATTTAGAAGAAAGTTTTAATTACATTTTCCTTAAGAAATAAATTACATGGAAAATATGATCAAAAAACCAGGCATAATTCACCAGAAAAAGATGCATCATGTAAAAAAACCATTATAAATTCAATTATTGCATTTGATTTTTTTATATTATGATTAGAAGAGAATTTAGGGAGCTACCTAAAATTACTTTTGCTCTTACAAGAGCTGCACGGATGAACTTGTTTCTCACATCCATGGGAAAGCCTTTGGCAGCAGGAGTAGTGAGTGATCCACAACATGAAACAGAGGTACTTGACTGGGTCAACAAAGAAAAAGTGCTTCCATTTGAAAGGTTTTGTATCCAGGCTAATTAACCCTGTTCTTCTACAATTACCTGTACAGGATAATTAGAGCTTCCAAGTCAGCTCATTTATTGTTAGTCCAGATATCAGTGCTCCCCATGATTCCTAGTTCAGAGAGGAAATGCTTATTAGCATAGCTATGCTTTAAAATGTGTGATGATTTAGCTAATTAAAGGACTTCCAGTTATCTGTACCTTTGAAAGTCAGCTCTTAAATCAAAAAGAAGATTATAACATTGTCCAGAAAATATTTTAATTAATTTCTATAGATCTCACAATAGAATGTTTCAACATATAACTTGTTGAATATACTTACATTGTATTTTAAAATGTCTGAAACTCCTAAGGTTTATTTAAAGTGTTCAATGCATTTAATTGGAAGTTATAAATGTATTATAATTGCTATACTTAAGCTTAGGGGCAATTTTGAACACAGTCATTAAAGAAGCACTGTCATAAGCTGGGTAAGCATTCAAGACCAAAAAGCAGCTCAAAAATAGAGTTACATTTAGCCTGTGTATTTTTAATGCTATACTTCAGCTTTGAGAAAAGGCTACAAAGAAGATTCCAGGCACGCAGGAACCCTGGAAAAAAAACCCACCTTGCTAAGCAATGAAAGGATGACAGCAGTTGTTTTGTTTTCTTTGATCTATGTAGTCATGAAAGGAATATGTTTTTCACTTCCAAAATATTATGTGCAGAAAGAACTTATTAAATAACTCATTGAATTGAGCAAGAAATGCTTTCTCCTCTCCTTTGTTCTCCTTCCTCACCACAGTGGGTTCATCACAGAATGTCTTTTCCTCTTCTATAAGTTGTGATCTGACAGGCCAACAGAAAAAAAATACAAAGGAAATTATAATTATCACCATGAAAAACAACCTCCTAGACCTGACAAGTAGAAATTCAGCACTTAGTGAAAAAAAAACCCACCAAAACAATTGCTCTGACTGGTAAAAGCAGGCAACCTTGAGGGCTCTAAACAGGCTAAAATGTCATAGGACAGAGTGCATACTCAGACACTTTGGAATAATGCAATTTACATCTTGATCACAGCTGTGAGACATACAGCTCAAGAATGCAGCTGTACTCTTAGTGAGCCACTGTCCAAAAGCTCACTAAAAGAAGAAAGACAAAATTAAGCATCTCATAGTAGTTCTCTAAATGCTCATATGCTTCACAAGATACCATTCTATACACTTTCTTTTGGTTCTTGGCCATCTTACCTCACTTAACCTGTTTCCAAAAATGCAAATAAAATGTCACCAATTTAAGTTCCAGGTGCTCCTTAATGTTCATGCTGTTATTTCTACAAAAGGAAGGTAAAAAATGAGAAATCTTTCCAGATAAGCTGAAAAGACTACATTGGCTACATTAATATAATCAGTAATTCACTCTTTTAATTTTCATTGTCCTTATTCAGATCCTTGAATAAAAAAGTCTGACTTTTTTCTTTTCTTTTTTCTTTTTAATTAAGAAAAAAGAGTAAAGGGGAGAAAACAGAGTAAAGGTATAGTTGAATATAGGTGAAAAGAGATGTGAAGAAGGAGTGTGTTTTTCAATGTTGTAGTGAAAGAAGCATTTTGGGGCCAAAGGAAAAATAAAAGACATTGGAGCAAGCAGAGTTTTTCCCTTCTGAATTTTGGCAGTAGTTATATCAAAGTGGTAACTGTTCCATTTGCACATTCTTAAAATTACTTTGCCTCAATTGTAAGTCAACATGCACCTTTGAGTTTTAATTATAACAAATGTGAATACATCTTACTCTGTAAGTAAGATACATTCTAATTTTATGCATGCAGAACTATAATATTCAAAATAAAATTTAAAGTGA
This sequence comes from Alaudala cheleensis, assembly GCA_013398995.1. Classification (NCBI taxonomy): domain Eukaryota; kingdom Metazoa; phylum Chordata; class Aves; order Passeriformes; family Alaudidae; genus Alaudala; species Alaudala cheleensis. The sequence goes on from VWYE01011476.1 coordinate 82,831, forward strand.
TTTTAGCTTCCTGCATAAATCCAGATTAAATGATCAATTTGCTTAATCTACCCAGCAAGTATCTTTTTCTCTTTAACCTGCACTGGGAAACCCACAGTTTTTACATCTTCAAAGAATGTCATAATCTTAGTTTGGTTTCCAATAGACCTACCAACTAACTTACTCTAAATGCAGAGATGATGATCATGTAAAGAAATTTTGCATCCAGAAAACATTTGGGCCAAATGAAGAGTGTATAGTCAAGTTTGAGATTTAGAATAAACAATGCAAATTGCCTAAGTTTTAATGAAGGCAAACCAGTTTCTATTCTGTGATGTTTACTTCAAGAAACAACAGAAAAACTTAGTGATTGATGAGATTGTGGACTGCAGATGTTTCACCTTTATTTCTCAATTGACTCTGACTTGGCTTCCCAGGATGAATGACTATGTCATTTAGGGCCAGGTTATTGAGGAATTAAGCAATTTGCACCATGGCATGTGATGCAGCTCAACTCTGTTCTTTTTGCTCACTTCATATTCACTCCTTCCCTTAGGAGATTAATTACTTTTATCATTTCCCTCTGTCTTCTTTTCTCTCAACATCGTCTACATGACACTGGTACTAATGATCTTTTACATCACAGACAGTCTAATTGACATGTGCTGTCCTGGAAGAATTGACTTGAACCTGTATAGGTAAAAACCTGAAGAAATTTTCACAACTTATATTGACTTCTGTCTATTTTTCCTGAAAGTGTCACTTTGCCCAATATAAAAATATTACCCTTGATGTACAAGCAATGCATTTCCTTGATGACAACATGATTATGGGTCCTGAGTATTGCATTTTAAGGTGCCTAACTGTTCCCACTTACAATATAAAGATTTTAAATTCCCCATCCAGATCTGAGACTTCTACCCACCTAAATTAAACAGATGTTTTTACAATGGTCAGAAATACTTTCAAACCTGGAAGGGTTTGAGAATCTCCTTCTCAATTTAAGAGTTAAAGGTAAAAAGACAGAATTTTATCTTACATAAAATGAAAATGTTGTTTAGTGCACAGAATGAAAATACAAAGGAATGGATTTTCATATATGCGAAACTAAGGAAAAGAAATGCTGCAGGGATTAACAGAGGGATTATTTGAAAATAGCATCCAGAGTCTGAGAAAGCTTATAAAATAATATGAAAGCTTTTGTGCTCAACTACTTTATCTATTAAACTTTATAGACAATGTAAATGTATAGACAATCCACAAATGGCAATGACTTACACATATATTATAAATTCTTCTGAAAATAAAAATTTTAATATTTCTAGAAAAATATAATAACAATCAAAAAAATATAACCTCATCCACATTGAAAATATTTGCAACTTTACATAATATTTAGTTCCTGGTACTGTATTTTTGTTACAGCTATTATGGGGCGTAACTTCCATTTTTGCATCAGAAGGGGAAAACAGATGACATAAATACTGAAGATCAAAGTACAGCATCAGAAAAACATGCCAAAATCAAATCAACAGAAACGAACATAAATACTTGAAGGCAGATTGTTTCTCTGACGAATTGCAACTCACAGACAAGAAAAAACCTTCATGAGATAATTAAGCATCAGCCAAATGCACTACTTTTCTCAAGTCTTATGTGGAACAATGCTATGGTTATGAATAGCCTGCTGAAGTCCACACTTCTGGCTCCAGCAGACTTCTCCCACTTCTGTGAGCCTTCTGCCCTGAGACACAAATGACATTTCTTGTCCCCACCCTGAGTCTACAGGGCTGCTGTGCCTGTCTGCTTGGTGAGGACCCTGAGCCAGCAGCAGCTCCAAATGGCTAGTGACAGTCACAGGAGTGTGGGGAAAGAAAACTGCTTTCAATGAGTTTCAACAGTCTCCAACCAGCCAAGGCCACTCCAAATCTCCAAGAGAGACGTGGAGACCTTTCCCTGCTACGACAAGTGTTTAGCACTTGCTATATTTGGTGATCAGAATTATCTGATAAACTGCAGAACTACATCATAAAATAATTTGCATCTCTGAACAACTTTTGCCTGCAAATAAACGCGGGATTTGTTTTCACAAACTATGATTCTTAGATGTTCTGTACCTCCCATGAGAAACAGGGACTATGCTGAAGTTTGTTTCTTATCCTCTGAAATCTGACACTGGTGCTCTCAGAAAGAAGTCCTTCACTTCCAAAGGCATAACACTGTTACAGTGTTATTTCTACTCATAGAAAAGAATAAAATTAATGTTCTGACATCTGATTTTATAAAGGCTCAGTTTTGTGTGAGGTTACGGTGCCTTTCTGTGCCCCTCATCTCTCCTAATAATTAAGGTCCCTTGCTTTGAAAATGCAGAGGGAAAAAAAAAAAAAGCCCAGGGCAAGAGAACTGCAAGGATACAGAAACTGATGTCATGGCTTGTGAAATGAATTCTCCTTTCAACACCTCTTCAGGATGAACTACTCACATACAATATGAGCCAAAAAGCCCACAGAGATTGTGATGCCAGATCAAATAATCTACTTGCTTCAGAACCTTAGCTGAATGCTGCTATTTTTATCTATTGCTGACATGCACCAGATGGAAATGGTGGGGGGGAAGGGGAGAGCAGGAAGCGTTCTTCAGATTCAGCCATTATATTTATGAATAAGAATACTTTTTTCTTTCCTTGGATTAGGTATCTGATATTGGCAATTTCTAAGAGATAGGTGTCCTAAGTAAACTCTTGTCATGAATAAAACCTGTTGCGACTGATACCTTAATTTTCATTATCATCTAATAAACCTACAACCAGTGTGATCAAATAAGAGCTCACTATAGAAATGGTTAGAGTAACATTTTTTTGTTCATGCATTGAAAAAAGACTCAAGATTCACTATGTCCATTCCAAAAGCTTCCTTTTATTTTTATGGTAAAACACTTAGACCTAAATTCTTGAAGACACTAAGGGCAATGACATTATTTAGCAGTGCAGTGCCTAAAGAGCAGGCTAATAACCCAGGCCTCTGTTAAGGACTTAAATTCTCCATGCAAAATAAAGGAAGTATATGAAATAAATAAAGGATTAAATAGATAAAATCTCAGCAGAATGATTAAACAAAGAGTGCAGTAAGGCAGAAAGAGAAAGCTGTAACCATTACAAATATAGAACATAACTAGCAATTTGATTTTCACATGCATTCACACTGAATGATTTTGATACTTCATTTGGTCACTTCTGTTAGGAATAGAATTGGTCATCCAGGTAATAAAAATTTCTCTGAAGATTTAAAGGAAGATCTCCATCCAAAAATTGCACATAAAGGATCTTACATGCTTTTTTGGTTATTGATGTGAAATACTGGTAGGATTATCAAAGCAAGTTGGAATTTTGCTTCTGAAACTCCAAGGCTAAGAGTTGGGGGAAGAAGCATGGCACAGGCTGTAATCCTAAACATTAAAGTAAATTTATGTATCTAAAGTTTCAGAAGACCACTCTGTTTCACTGTTCTAAGAGAGGGCTTTCAGTTCTCCCAGATTTCTAATGTTCAGCTAGTTGACTGAACTGCCTGCTTAAAAAAGTGAGAAAGCATTCTTTTGAAGAGATGCCATCATTCAAGTTATTAGGATATAAAAAAAGTCTATGCATTTATGAGTTATACTGTGGATAATTAGGATTTTATTCTAATATAATTTATAGAGGTATTTCTACTTCAGTATTCTATTGCAAGCAAAGGAGGTCTAACAAAATATGTACTAGAGACAATTGAAATAATTTCATCGGCTTCTACCTACAATTCTCACACATAGTAAGTAAGAGCTCTGAAAAGAAGGCTTAGGCAGTAGACAATTACGAAACAGGTCACCCACTCAGTAGGACACTGTGGTCCCCTTCCTTCCCTCTCAACCTGACTTTTATTTCCCATAACTCTGCTCAAGGATAACCCCCAGTGGCAGTCCTAATGGATATATCTAATCATAATGGCTGCATCCAGCTCAAAGTAAATTCAGGAGAGACATTTGTAAGTGCAGTATCCATGGGCTAATTTGGGCAAAGCAATCATAGTGCTGGTTGAAATCTCACTGAAACCAAGTTTAGAACAAACTAATATTTGTAGTCAGCATGCAAATATTACAATAAGCTAATTGTCTTACTCCATGCATACCGAACAGCTAAGGGTCCATTGAGGTCTCCTACACAGCAGGATCTTTCCTTGAAAAGTTATGCATGCCAAGGTTACTCCTTGAGGCTGAGAAGATCCTTATCATGTCAGATACTCAGTAAGTGAATTTGGAATAAGTACAGTGACACTTTGAAATTTAGCTAAGTGATTATAAGGGATTGATTGTGCACACATTATCCTTCAGACATAAAGCATTGAACAAGTCTGGAACTAAATATGGATCCAGATGCACTTAACCTCACCTCTGTCAATCTCATGGTTCAACAGCCTCCCTGACAAGTTTGTCTGACCCTGTCCTCTATGCAATAAATAACCTACTATACCTGGCCATTATCACCAACACATTTACTATAAAACTTTTTTAATTGCTACTCTATATCAATAAACACATTGCAACTTCTCTGTGTGGGTCACTTCACGGACAGCACTGCTACTTTTGTAACGATTGTTTCATAAGCTGGAGAGAGACAGGAAAAAAAAAAAAGTGCTGATTGTTCTTCCAATGAAAAACTGGTGTGACAAAATCCTCAAAGAATTTGAGGATGACTGGAAAAGAAATCTTCTGTGTATCCCCCCCTCCTTGGTGTACCAGAATACATAAATTCTCTCAGTACCTTTGTAGTGGTACTGTACAAGTAATGAGTAATTGCTATTTCAAGCTGTAGCCTCTGCTTTTCTGAGCATGCCTGCAAGAAATTGTCAATACTCTAAAGATATGACCTCCTGATTTAATAATTCTAGCTCAGCCCTTCTGAAGCTGAATCTTGTCCAAGAGTTCCAAGGTGTTTGTCAGTAGATCAGTTTCATTTCTTAGATGGCTTCATACACGAGAGTATGAAGGAATGTAAAAGATAAGGAATGTAATAGGCAAGTAATAGATTTAAGAATGTCAATGATGTTTAAATTAGTGACTTATATATCAAAAGAAGCAAGGTGAAGGACTGTCACCCTGAATTTTTAAGCCTTGTGATAAGTCATATTTTAGAGTCAGTTTCTCTTAGTCTGTATGTAAACAACAGGTGTTGTTTTCTAATGAGCTTTAATGTTTACATTCTTTTTAGTAGGATAAATTTTCTTGAAAAACATTTGTACTAACTGGTGTGAGTGTAGAGGTGGAAACTTTCTCCACCAATCTTTATGTGTTTGAGCTTCTGTATATAAATCAAAACTCAGAAGTAAACTTACTCTTTTTTTCCCTGTGTGTAAATACTGTGTCGTACCGTTATTTCGTGTAGCAGTGTGATGTTGGACCACATAATTTAAAAAAAGTATAATGCATTTTAGATAAGAACAGATTGCATTTCACACTGGGAAAATTTGTGACCCTCTAGTTTTATTTATTTAAGATATAATTATTGTAGCAAGCTATGCATACTACTCAAAACATCACTTGTCTTAATTAAGCCATTCTCATTCAACCTGCCACCCATACTGTAGTCTTCATCAGTTCCATCTGTGTGGAACCATCAGATATGTCAGAGCTTTCTCTGTAGAAGCACTGGTTTAACTCTCAGGTGAGAGCCTACATTTATAGAAGCAATCTCGCATTCAATTAATCACTTTATATATTCCATAGAAAATTTGCTTCTGTTTATGGAAATTGACACAGCTTGAGACAAAAATGCGTATGACAACAAAATATTTAAAATACATTTTCTGTCCTGTACTTCAATTACAGGCTTTCCTCCTCCTGCCGACAAAATATGTCACAATGCCATTACTTCATAGTGAGATAGATCTTCAGAATGCCTGGCAACACACAGTCTCACCTGACATGGAAACATAAAGCTGTGGTTGTAACTAAAGATGTTAAGTGCTGTCCCTCAAAGGGGAGACAGCCACCAAATCATTTACAGAACTGCTGTCTCTCATGTTGCCTTCAGAATCACTGAATCTTTTCTACACAAACTACCCTGTTTACTTTTCCCAGAATATGATATTGAACAGAACAGAAGTTGAAGACAGCATCAGAGGCTACTCAGTTCTGGATTTGTGCATTGGTCAGATCTACTCACAGTTAAATTTTTCTTCATTTCATCAATCCCTGAAAGTAGCCTGATAGACATTACTATATTTTTTTTACACTGAAAGTAGCTAAGAGACAACATATTATGTATGCAATTCTTAATTGTCTCTTTTAAAATGCACTGAAAGTCATATTTTATTGCTCAAGAAATCTGATACTTGAACACCACAAAGCACATATGGTAAATAGTACACAGCAGAAAGTATGTTTGATTTGTGATACTGATTAAATTGATGTAGAAAGCCTGCTGGGATCCCTTCCAGCCTGTGAGATGTACCTGACATCATGCTGTGGGTGTTATACTTCATTTGCTGTGATAAGTTTAGTTTTCAAATGACAGTAAGAAGAAATATTGGAGTGAGGGAACACACAAAGGAATAAATTCAATCATTTTAAAGGCAGATTTACTGCATCTAGCATTTCCAGCCAAGATCAGTGCTTGGTCTAAGAATGCTTAGTTAGTAGAATTCCACAGTTCCCAGTTCCTGGTCTTTCTAGATTATTTGAGGCCTGATCTTGGTACTCTACCAAGACATATTTGACAAGTCACTTGGAGAACTGGGTACAGGTCACTTGGAGAAATGGGTACAGGAGGGATTATAAAAGTATTTAAAGTGTGAAGAAACAGTACAGAAAAAAAACAGAACTGTGCAGGAAGAACAGTTTATTGGATTCTTCCCTCTGACATATTCTGAATCAATAAATACATCATCAAAGTAAGGCAACAACTAAACCAATCTGTTTGACAAGATCACAGTTTGTTTGTAAGTTGATGCTTTTTTGGGTCTCTTCCATACTGCTGGCATTCATCTGAGAGTTTAAATCAGTACTTCTACAGAGAAAACCCCTCAAAATATCTAATGCTTCTGCACAGATGGAACAGATAAGGAAAGTGACTTCAGTATAGACGGCATGTTGCAACCAGTGCCCAGACCTTTCTCACAGAGACAAGGTAAGTACCTGCAAAAGACATTCACAGGTTGATGATCTGTTGATGAAAACCAAGATGTACTGTCAGTGAAGGAAGGATTGGTTTGTGAAATGCTACAAGAATTTGTTTCTAACAAAACAATTGGCCTCAATAATATCCACCCAAGGGTGTTAACAGAGCTGGCTGATGTCATTGCAAGGCTGCTTTTCCTAATATTGGAGAACTTGTGGAGATCTTGGAGAGAAGTTGTGAGATCAAGAGGTTTCCTAGAAGAGTGGATGAGTGGATGTAGCAGGTTGACTGCTGGCTTAGATGGTCAACAAGACTAATGTCAGCCTTATCCACAAGAAAAGCTTAAAGGAGGGTTCAGGAAATTATATGTTCATCAGTCTTCAGTTCCTGTGAAAGTGATGGAACAAATCCTCCTGGGAGCTATCACATGTCAAATGACTGGGAAAATCAACATGGGCTCATCAACAGCAAACTATTCTTGAAAAAGCTGTCCACCTTTTATGACAAAGTAACCCACTCGGTCGATATAGGGCAACTGGTGGGCATTGCCTGCTGTATCTTCTCCAAGGCTTTTGACTTCTGTTTCCCAGAGACTTCTCCTAGAGAAAATGATTTGTTTGAGTTTAGATAAGTGGTCTGTGGGGCAAGTAGGGACATGGCTGACAGGCAGCACCCTGAGGTGGTGGCAAACTGCTCCTGTTCAAAGTGGCAGCTTGCCATATGTGGGGTCCCCCAGAGACTAAAATTAGACCCAACACTATCTAATGTCTTCATAAGTGACCTGCATGATGGGATCAAGCATATCCTGATGGAGTTTGCTGATGATGCCATACTGAGTGGGCACTTTGGAAGGGAAAGCCACCCTGCAGGAAGACCTGAATAGACCTGAAAAGTGAGCTAACAAGAGCCTTGTAAAGTTCAACAAGTGTAAGGCCTCACATCCAGGAAAACAATCTAAAATTGTAGCATATGCTGGGATCTACCCAGCTGTGGAGCAGCTCTGTGGAAAGGGATCTGGAGGATTCCAATGGACATCAAGCTCAATATAAGCAAACAGCATGCAGCTGCTGTGGCAAAGAAAGTCAACAGGGTGGCTGGAGTGCAACAGCAGTGTCATCACCAGCAGAGATAAAAAAGTCATTATTCCCCCAGTGCTTGTCAGGTCATATGTGAAATACTGTGCTCAGTTTTGGTCCCTACCATAAAACAGAGGAGTACAGGCTGAGGGTTCACAGAAGGGTCACAAAGATGGTCAAACAACCGGGAAACCTGCAATATGAGGAAAAGCTCAAAGAACTGGGTTTGTTCAGCCTTGAGAAAAGAAAGCTTAGGGGAGTCTGTATCATCATGCACCACTATTTACAGGGTGGCTACAGGAAAAAGATGGAGACTTCTTTTTCCCAGGAAACAACCTGGAAAAGAGGTGGGGTAACAGGTATAAGTTACTTCCAGTGAGATTTTGATTGGACATGAACTTACAATTTTTACAGTGAGAACAAACACCCATTGTGATTATATCCACAGGAAAGTGCTGGATTCTCCAAGAATAAGATTTTTTAAGATTCGCCTGGACAGATTGCTTCCCTCTTGTCTAGACCATGATTTTGCCAAGAAAATTTGGACCAGATGGTGCATGAGGTCCTTTCCAACCTGGTATTCTGTTATTCTATGATAGAAGAATTGGGGTGTGTTTCTGATGACATTAAAATATTATGCTTAAACTATTGATCTCCAGATCCCTACTGACTGAATTTGGAGCTTATATACATAGCTGGTATGATTATGCCTATACTCACTCTTCAGAATTCAGTGTCTACAGCCTAAAATCACACACTTCTTGAACTTTTATTCAGTCGCCTGAAGACATATGAGATTCTGTCAGCCATTTAAGACATTGAAACAGATGGCTGTCAGACATTATGTGACCAGTGGGAAAGCCAGACACTTCTGCAGCAGCAGATAGAGGCCAGGTGACCTTAAAAAGCATCTCAAATGTCTTTAAATAGCTAAGTTTAATCAGCAATGAATCAAGGGCACAGTGCATTTGTTTATGAATGACAGTGGGAACAGTTGGGAAACATGGATATTGCATAACAGATCTCTCTGTAAGGCCTCAGTGCTCCTGAGGGAATCCATCACTCCTTCTTAGTTTAGGCAAATTTCCTTCCTGTAGTTTTGATCCCTACACCTAGATACATTATAAAAATATTAAAGAGTACTGGCCTAAGACAATAACTAATAACCTCTTCATCCACTTTGTACATAAACAACAAATCTGGAAGGGTTCATTTACTATCTTCCTTAATCATGCCCCATGAAGTTATCTTCGACATGCTTCAGGAGTTTCTTGAAGCTGTCTGTGTCTGCTATATTATGTCCCTAGGTGATATCTGGGAAGTTAAAATCACCCATGAGGACTAGATAGCTGATCTAGAGATATTCCTTAATTCCTTGACAGAATGTTCAGAGCCAATTCAACAAAACAATCCCATTATACTTGTGAGATATTATTTGCGAAACTGCATTTATAAGTAACATTACTGTGTTAATATTGTTACAGATATTACAGATTACAAGAAAATATTTGTAGTTCAGACTTTACAAGAAGATTTTTATGTGAAAATAAGTGTGAGTCTCTCTCTCCTAAGAAAGTAAGATTTAGGTAATATATAATTTCTATTGACATCTCTGATCAAACTTTACATTCAAACAGTAATAGCACTATGCTAAATTGGACCAATTATCCACTTAATTCATGGTTACTGTGATCTCCATCACTGATTTTGTATTACTTATTTACTTTATTCACTGACTCTTCTCCACTGTAATTTTCCCTGGTTTCTTTTTAAAGGTGGCTTTTAAACTTTTTTTTTTTTTTGGGGGGAGAGGGGAGGGGGAAGAGGGGGTG
>VWYE01011476.1:92904-191220 GCA_013398995.1 Alaudala cheleensis
AAAAATGGACTATCAGAAAAGGCAGCACCTAACTATCACTAGACACAGTGATAGTCATCTCAATATTATTTTTAATATTATTTTTTATGACTTAAAAAAACCCTATTTTTCATTTATTTAACTTCAGAAACTCAAAAGAGTCTCATTTGCAGTTTTGTCCAAATATCTCTGCACCAGACCCATTTCGGCTCACAAAGATCTGTATTTGATCACTATTTGCAAAACTGCAGCTTATTTGGTCTGCCACCCTCTGTGATTTTGATAATTCAGTACAACAGAAATATAAAATAGTTAACTCCAGGCAAGAGGCATATCAGAAGGCAAAGCAAGGGAAAAACAAAATAAGGCAAAGAACCCTTCAGTTATAAATCCCTGCTAGTAGTGGGAAAATGGAAAACATGTCTCACATTATATATATACATACATATTTTTATGTATTTATTTATATTTATATACACACCTATGAGTATGTATAAAATTAAAATTCTGTCTCTCTAAAGAAGCTTGTATCTGTACAGCTGCTCTTTTCTTAATTTTGAAAAAACACTTTTGCTTTTACATTTCTACCTTATGACCACTGCATAACCTTAGGAGTTAAGTATGTTGTAGCACTGAAAACAGTATATAAAATATTTTTTATTTCTCATTTCTCACCTTATCAATTTCTTTTTTCAAAAGTTTTCAGTATTTCTGATAAAGCCATTATCAACCTGACATTAATTGAAAACTTAAAATAAAAAGATTTTCCATATTTTGTCTAAATGTTTATGTATTCACTTAAAATATTCATGATGAGGTCAACAAAAAGTAGTCTCCGGGCACTCTAAGCTGGCACTTTCTGGACTCTCAGTCATAATTGCCAGGTAATTTGCATTTGACCTGTACCTCCAAGTCAGAATGTTAATGCGTTTTGCAAGGTGAATTCAAACCTGTCATTAATTAGGGTGCCAAATAGGAAGAGTTATATTTTATCTGGAGTATAACCTCAGCATTTCTGAATAATGGAATGAATGTGCAGGATCATAAAATATGCATTGGTAAGCAGTTCCTCCATTATAGAATAGTAATGAGTTGATATTTTAAAAATTGAAGAATTTCTGTTGCATCATCAACTATTGTTTTTTTTCTTTTACTTTGGAAAGAAAGTAAATATAAATGTTAAATATATATAAATGTGACTACACGTATAGCTACATATCACAGACATGCTAAGAACAACAAAAAAATAAAAATGCAGATGGACTGAAATTTTGTTGTCCCAGAATGATTATTTTTATTTTCCATACTTCATGTTCATCCCTCATTCATGTATATTGAAAAATCTCAGTACCTGGAATTGCCACAGAAAGTAGTACAAATTTGTCACCCAAAAAGCTGAAAAGAAATTGAATGACATTTTTCACACCTAAGGAATTTATTTATTCTGGAGTGTATTACTATGCATACATTGCATTGCTTGACAACAAATTTACAAAAAAATTGAGAGCATATATCATCATAACTAATCAAATGCCTACAACAGATGGGCCTACAATTTGAGTAATCCAGAAATGGATAATCCATTTCTTCAAGATCTTGCTATCTGTCTAACCTTTCACTCAGGGTCTTCCTTCCAGTGATTATCATGTCCCTGCAGGATTTATGAACAGCTAAGTCTCCACTTAAATAAGTTCTTCTTTTACTCTGCACCCTGACCCAACACAGAATTAGACTGGCGATTTTCCCTCATTTTAAAGGATTTATCCTGTTACTTTTTATAAAATAATTGTCATACCGCACAGTAAAGGATGGTTTTAGTGGGCATAAATTATTTCTGGGAAAGGATGGCGTTTTTCCAGAAATTTTCTTTAAAATGGAATTATGTATTTTGTCAATATTGTTATTTTTTTAGGATTTAAAGGAAATAGTTAAACAAGCAAATTAATTAACAAATACCAACATTAAGTTCCTTTTGCTTGGCAGCCCTGTAAAGCTCATTTCTTTTCAATGTACACGTAGTTTTTTTATTGTCTGACTGATGAAAAATGTGTTCACTGGGCCACTGCCACATGCAGCAACCCCAAAAGGAGAAGGAGATCTTATAAACTACCAGGGGGAGCCATAAAATTTGGGACACATAGATAGGAGAGAGAGTTGTAGACCTACAACAAGAAGCAAGGGATTGTCCCAGTGTAAAGTGGACCTGCTTGAGTTTTTTTAAAGAGATCTATCACATCACTGAAATATGACTCTTTTTTTTTCCTTTTCCTTTATTTTCTCCTGCTTTGATGAAAGTGCTTTGCTGAAGGAAGAGTTTCTTCCTTTGAAGTGTTTCTGATTGATCTTTCCCTTGTAGAAACATCTTTGTCCTTCCTGGGACCTGTGGAAGGTTGAGGAACTGCATTCAGGAATGATCATTAAAACTGAACTTTAAGAACCAATAGGTCCCCTGTAATGAAATGATAAAGCCCTCTCCTCTGAAAGCAGCAAATTATCCCCATGGATAATCATGCAGTCATGGACTTGGGTTAAATGTCTCACTTTCAAAGACACAGTTAACCTTAAAATGTTTAAATTCTTTGGGAATACATTCGAGCATTTTTGTCTTCCAACATTTCTAAGGATTTCCAATATTTCCTGTTATACTAAATTTGACTGTCTCTAAAAAAAAATTAAATTGATTTTAATTTATGGAAATTTATTTCAAAAACAGAAGCAATAATAAAACCCTTTAAAAGGTTTAATTTAAATAGATCCAATGCTTTTGGGGAATAGTCTTTAGTAACACTATAAAGACCTTGAATAATATCAAAAAGAAGAAACAGCTAACAATTACACTTCTAATTTTTGACAACATTGTAATCTCAACTTTTGCCAGTGAAGTATCACTACTATGGAAATGCCCCCTTTCCAAAGTCTCTTGACTTTGACCTTAATGTTTCATGTGCTTGATCAAAGACCCATTGTATTAACAAATCCTTTGAGGAAAGATCAGCTGCTAAAAAGACCTATTTTTAGGTCAACATTTTATTAGATGAGTTTACATCAAATACTAGCATTTCATAATGATAGAATTTGGTACTCATAATAGCTAATTCTCTTAGATATTTTTGTTTTCATTTTCATGTAATTTTGTACAGGTGGGAAAAAAGGAAATAATTTCCCTAAGATGATTTCTTTTTGGTTTTGTAAACTACTGAATAGGATTTTTGAATTAAAGCATGAATTCCAGCTGTTCCAAATATCTTTTTTGCCATGAGTTCTTTACATAAATAATTTTCAGATCCTGTTTTAGATAGTATATTGAATTCATCCATTAACTGAAAAAAAAGTTCAGAATTCTGAAATGGAAAGGGCAGGGCAGCTGGACCAGGAGCCAAAAGTCTTAAATGAGGAATAAATTATTTGTTTTCTAGTTTGGGAGATTTTCAGGTTCAATTTATATTATATTATCCTATATAGGTCTGAATATTAAAAGCATGTTAGGCCTCCACATATAACTGGCTCGATATGAGTCACTAGTTTTTACTCATATGCATTTCTAAGACTACTTTCTGCCCAAGGAATGATTGCTTCTAAATGAAGTTGAGGTTGTCATGGTTGATTTCACTACACTCAAAGATAAATTTTAACCAGCTATCTATCAAACATTGTTTATTGAAAAGAGATTATTACATACAGAGGAGGAATATGCCATTAACTTCTATGCAGCACAGTGCAACACATGCATGTTGTGTGGTTTTGTCCCTCAAAGCCTAACCTCCTACATCAGGATATAATAATTTTCTTTTTGGATTAGTAGTTTGAGCCAGAAATAGTAATCAAATTATTATGGTAACTGAAGCAGTAACAACATTGAAAGGAACAGATCATTTTTCCATCTGTTCATCAGGATATGAATACAAGTAAGAGCATCACAGCACATGGGTATTTCACAGCGCTAATTCATTAATTGGAAATGTAAACAAAACTGCCATTCTAAAGAATTTTGGTGTGTGTCATCTATTGGTCTTCAACCTTAAACTGAAGTGAGTAAATACATTTCTATGAACTAAAAATAGCAGAAATTTTCCACGAAAATTTCCTTTAGAAATATATATGCCAAGTATGTAAGAACAAAGTAAATATCTCGGAGCTGATTATTACTTTCTCCCTGAAACATTAAAGGTTGAACTACTACTGTGCTCGCTGTCTTTGTGACCCTCTGATGTAATAAAAATCTCAGATGTTGTAAAAAAGAGGTCATGTTTATGAAAGCCTGGAGTATAAATCTGGCTACAGAGCATTTAACTTCTGTTATTCTCAGCTAGTGGACTTAGAGATGACTGCTAGAACATTCACACCACCAGTGCACTGATATACTGAGCAAAGAATTAAAATGATACATTATTTTCTTGACCCACATAATATTTAAATGAAAAGAAGCTGAGCAGAAAAGAGAACTTGGTCTTGCATATAAAATAAAATTGCAACACTATGCACTGTATATTAACAAGTTTTTTTTCCTTAGAAGCTCTAGTTAATATAATCAGCCACAGTTCCCAAAAATCATCTGTGGATGGAAAGTTTTAATTTCTTTAGATCCAGCACTCCTAAAGCATTTCCTCAAAGGCTGCAGCAGAGTAACTAGTCTGCTTGGTATTACTAATTCTGTCCTTTACCACAGGAGAGAGGATGAGTTTCAGCTGAAAGAGATTGCAACCCATGTTTTTATCCATGCCATGCCTTTTAGAAATTGAGGAAAATTGTTCATGCCAGAAGGCTCAAGGCTTGTTTTTTGCATCATATATTCAGTGTTATTTGGCTGAATATCTGTGTTTTGTTGGATTTGAAGGGAGCTAAAGTAACAAATTTAAGAACCCACTATCTAGTATAGATTAAAACAAATGCCCTCCTAATGCTGAAAAACTATCATAGCTGCATTTTCCCTAGTCAGCCAAGGCTTCTTTAATGTAAAAAAATAGAAATGTCTATTGCAGCTAGATAGCCAATACAGAGAAACAGACACTCACAATAAAGAATTTATCTAACTTTTAAAGAGAACTATGGATGAAAAAAAGTTCCCAGTTGGAGGTACTTATTTCTTACCATTGTCAATCAAAAGACCAAACAGCAGGTAGCTCATATCTGGATCCCTAGTGTCTGTATGTCTAAATTGAAGCAGATAATTAATCCTTGCTCAGAGATCCCAGAAATTCTTTTAGTTCTCTAATGTAACACTTTATGATTGAAACATATTTTCTCCATTTGTTTCTTTCCTGCTCTAGATTCACAATAAAATATCGTATTTTTCTGCTACAAACATTTTTAAATGCCTCAATCTAGAAAAAACCTGATATTATTACTACATTTGAGATCTAGGGAGAATTATACAAATTTATAAAGCAACAATTATAATTTTAAAAACTGTAACCAGAAATAGGAAATAGCAAATACAAAATATTATTGTGATCTCAAATTCATTGCTAGAGCTTGTCATGAATGCTAAAACCTAAAGTTGATTCAAAAAGGCATTGAATCACCTGGAAAGAGGAGATTTTCTCAACCTGTAGCATGAAGAGATTTCTTCAGTCATTTAATGTTTGATTTGTCTATCCACATCCCAGGAAAGTCAAGACCCTTCTGCCTGACCAGTCTGTCAGTGTCCCATTATGGGGACACTTCACTGAACAGTCCTATTTGATTAGGGGATGATTCAAGTGATTCATTCAGGAACACACACAGCAACATAAGGGAGACCCCTCAGTGGGTTTTCCCACTGTATTTGAATATATCACTAAGGATTGTCGGCAATAGTATCTAATTGCAAAAACATATTCAAAGCAATACACAGACAAGCTGTAATCCCCAATAAAAGTACTCAGTATGCATTACATGTGGTTCTTACCCAAAAGGTGTTCCTATATGTGGTAAGATAGATAAAGATAGTGTGGGGAGACAAACAGAGTTAGTAGTAAAGGTAATCTTGTGGCTGATGTATTGCAGCTGTGTTAATTATCCTAGAGTGGGAACAGCCTTGTTCTCCCAATTATGGGTGTGATAAAGAGTGAGCTGGCTGGGAGGAGCTTCTGCAGCAGTTGCAGTTGTTTCAGTTACAGCTCAGTTGGAGCCTGATGGAGTTTGCTGCTGTGCCATGAAGACCTGGGAACAGGAGGTTGTGGAAGGGAGAGATATGGTATGGCTTTGTGACAGGGACAGGATAGACCTGGCCAGATGTGCAGAAGGAAGAGAGAAGGAGAACTGACTGGCTGTTGGCATAAATGGACAGACCTGAGAGCTGCTTGGAGATGCCTTTGGAAAGAAAGATAGAGGCTGTTAAGTATAGATAATAAAGTCCTGATATTTGGAAACCATTGGAAGTTCCAATGAAGCCCTTTGTGTGTTTTGACCATCTCGACAACCAAACCTATGGGGGAGAAGACAGGTTCAGCCCATTGACTGATCCTAGCACTTAGAATGGAGCCTTTATTTTTTCCCTATTCTCAATTTACTTTTATACTATTTCTTTATGTTTAAGTGAGAGCTTGAGCCACTCTAGCCATGCATACCTTTGGTGTAAAATCCTCTCCCTTTGTATTTAAAGATACAATAAAAAAAATGCAGTGAACCAAGTTCATCTCAAGAGAGCAATTACAGCACTGACATGTGACTAGAGAAATTCCAGCTAGCTCTGCTCCAACTCGGTGCCAAGGAGGCCGCCCTTGGCGCTGCTTACAGACCAGGTAGTGGTTTAGAGCTGCCTTTCCTCTCTACAGATCCTGATATTGCAGTGCCTAGATTTCAGAGTAAAAGACAAAGAGAAGACTCTTTTCTTGTCCTATTCTCAGAGACGCTTTATTACCCCAAGCTCAGGGAATGCTAATTTTACCTCCAGCCATTTTCTCCACATTAAACAAATTTCTGAAAGAAGATTTTATTAAACAAAAAGATGGGAGATCAGCTCCAGTTCAACTAAGTCTTAAAATGTGTGTTTTATATCATCTGTAGCAATCAGTATTCCAAGAACACCTCTAACTCTCATGAACTTCAGCTTTAATAGGCTGCTCTCTGGGCTATGTATTTGTATTGCATCAATGGCAATCATAATTAAGAGAAAGGAATAACCTCTAGGACCTTTTGATATTTCAGAGTGTGATGGGTTGCACTTGGCTAACTGCCGGAGCCCTACCAAGCTGGTTTCTCACTACCCTTCTTCAGTAAGATGATGGGGGAAATGAGATGGAAAAATTCATTTGTCAAGATAAAGAAATGGTGTTTACTTACCAATTGTCATCATAGGCAAACAAGACTTGACTTAGGGAGAAGTAATTTAATTTAGTACCACTGAAAGATGGAGAAGGATGGTAAGGAAAAAAGTGCCAAAACTCAGAACCCATTTTACTTTTCACCTGCCCTTCTTCACTCAATGTCACTGCTTCATTTCTTACACTTCTTTCCCCTAGTGTGGCACAGGGTGATTAGGATTGAGGCTGGCAGACAGTTAATACTATTTCTTCTGTGATGGTCCTTCATTTTCACACTTTGCTCCAGTGTGGGACCCATCCCATGGGTTATAGTTCTTTCAAGTTCTGCTCCAGCAGGGAGCCCTCTCCCCCTCCTCCTGCTCCATCTCTGACATTAGTGATCACAGGGCTATGCACTTTACTCTCTCGCAACCACTGCACGCTGATTATTACCTTTATTTAAGTGTGGTTGGTGGGCTCAGCCATGCCCTAAGGTATGTCCATTGGAGCTGACTGGAACCAGCTGCATCCAATTTGGGGCAGCTCTGCTATCCCCTTGCAGAGGCCCTCCCTGAAGCTCACTCACTACCAAAACCTTGACACCCACACCCAATAAACAGCTTTATAAAAGACAACAAGAAATCTTGTTTCTGTTAATGAGAGCATGCTGAGGTTATTTTATTGGCATAACTAGTATTACAACGCTAGTATTCATCTTTTAAAGTATTACTTTTTTGGGCTCTATACCTGAAAAACACAGTGATCAATCTAGCAACCACAGACAATTTCTCCAGAAATATGTCTAATGTCTTTAACAGGCAATCAGTTGGCTACTTGCCGTAGGTGTAATAGAAATGTTTATTGTGTGATGGGTAGAAATTGGTGAGAGACGCAGAGACTGAAACCAATTTAGCAAATGCACTGTACTTGAAGTCTGTCTGGCTGTCATTCAAGCCATTGATTCTTCAGAAGAAAACTCAAATCAATATGGTTAATGGAGAAAGTACAATAACCTAAAGTAGAGCTTTCACATTTCTAATCTCTCCTGCAAAGAAATGGTGCAACTTTGAGCTACGCAGGCAAAAATTCTTCTCTTAAGGAAGCAATAGCTTCTTAGCTATTCATAGCAATGTTCAGGACTGGTGGCATTTGAGGTTAACAATAGTTTTATCAATCTCTCATCTCCTAGTGCATTAAAACCAAGGTAACGAAGACATATTTATTTGTCCCCTGAATTTTGTTTTCCATTTTACTCTGAAAAGAAAGAAGGGGCAGTATAGGGCACAGGAATGATCTCCTCCAATGTCAGCTTTCTAGAAGTAATTGGTACCTCTTTTAAGCGAGCCATCCATTGGTTAGATTTGATAACCTTAAAGGTTTTTTCCAATCTAAATGATTCTGTGATCTAGGTTCTTTCTAGAGCAAGTGGAAGGGAAAAATGTTTTCTGAATTCTTCATGTTAGAAGAGTCTGGCAGTCTAAAATATGTAGCATGGATAGCTTTCACAATGTCTCTTCACTCCTTTGTATGTAGACTCAGGTTCCAGAGAGACTGCTGGAGTGTAAAAGCACTGTGAAGTTTGACAGCCTATTCAAAATGTGGTACTAAAATCTTGCCCTTTATATTTATCGAATTATTTTCTTTTAGACAATATTTCAGGAACAACTAATGCTTCTTTAAAATGTAGTAATTTTTTCCATGTTCAAATTTAGTATCTTTTCTTACTCTCAATTCAACAATGCTTAAGCAGTACTCAATAAAAATTTGCTTTCTTTTCTTCCTGTAATATTCCTTACAGTGATATACCAGTTTTTATAATCTCTCTGGATTTCAGTGAGCATTCAATACTGTCTTTCACAGAATCCTGGACAAAATATCCAGCCCACACCTGGATAAACAGATCATATAATGGGTGAGCAAGTGGCCCATGGGTGGAGCACAAGGAGTTTTAGTGGGGTGACTTTGGATTGGTGCTCTGTCATTAGTGAGGTTCCACAGGGCTCCATCCTCAGCTTTGTGTTCTTCAATATCATCATAAATGAGTTGGATGCAGTACTGGAAGGGATATTAAGTAAGTTTGCAGATGATAAAAATTGGGAGGAGCTGTTTAGTTCCTGAGGGAGGGAGATCCTTCAGAGAGACTTTGACAAATTAGAGGGGCTGGACAATCACCAGTTGCATGAAGTCCAAAAAGGGCAAATGCCAGATTCTGCACCTGGACTGGGGTAATCCTGGATGGATGTGCACACTGGAGAATGAGATGCTGAAAAACAATGTCATGGAAAAGGATTTGGGGTTGACAGCATATTGGACACTTCAGAATGAGCTCTGGTAGCCAGGAGGACCAACTGTGTCCTGAGGTGCATCAGGCACATACTGCCAGCTGGGCAAAGGATGGGATTGTCCTTGCTCTGCACTGAGGTGGGCTCACCTTGGGTCCTGTGTGCAGTTTTGGGTGCTGCAGTAAAAGATACTAGGCTATCAGAGAATGTTCAAAGGATGGCTCCAAAGATGGTGAACAGCCTGGAGGGGAAGCCGTATGAGGAACAGCTGAGGTCACTTGGTCTGTTCAGTCTGGAAAAAAGGAGACTGAGGGGAGACCCCATTGCAGTCTGCATCACAAGGGGAAGAAGAGGGCCAGGCACTGATCTGTTCTCTGTGGTGACCAGTGACAGGACCTAACAGAATGACCTGAAGCTGTGTCAGGGGAGGTTTAGCTTGGATATTAGAAAAACATTCTTCACTTGAGGATAGGTGGGCACTGGAACAGGCTCTCCAGGACAGTGGTCACAGAACCAGCCTGGCAGAGTTCAAACAGCCTTTGGACAACACTCTCAGGCACATGGTGTGATTCTTCTGATGGTCCTGTGTGGGGTCAGTGGCTTGATTTGATTCTTGTGGAATCTTCTAACTCAAGATATTGTATGATTCCCCGGTTCTGACTCTGTTATATCAGGTGGAAGCTTATTCATCTGAGCAGGTTGTCATATTATGAAAAGAGTCATTCAGACATTTAAAGATTTATGTGAACTTGCATGGGTAAGTAAAAACATCAAAAGACTGCAATATTAAAACAAAGTTACTCCTCAGGCAATAATTTTGCCAGATAAATGGTGCCTCGAGGCTAGTTTATACAGATTACTTATACTGTGCACTTTCAGGCCTGTTTGTAGCAATATGACAAAATAGGTTCATGAGGAGATTTGGGTGCTGCAAGAGTATTTCAAATTTTACAAAAATTTACTGTGAAAGAGAGAATTTTTATTTCCCTTCAGCATCTTTTCTCCTTGCATTCCAAAACTTCTCCAGAGCTCTCATTTTTCCATATGAAGAGAAATTTATTCAATCTCACAAGTTATTCTTCAGAGAGCAAATATAGGTTTCTCTGTAAGAGATATTCCCTTAGGCTGAAATTGTGGGATGAAAAATAAACCTAGTTTGTATATATACACAAGCTTTTCTTTAGTCTGGGTAGGGGCAGTCTTTTTTCCTGCTGTCTGGGAAAAGCCTTCCAAGAAATATTTTTGCTGTTTTCCTGAAAAAACTAGAACTTTAATAAAAATTTCGTATTATTTTTTCTTGCTTGATATATTTAGTAATTATTAAACTAATCAGAGTGCTATTAATTGATTTCTTTTAGTACTTTCAGCAAAGCAAGAAATTACAATGCTAATATCTGTATCTATATATATAGCTTTGTTTTTACTGTTCCTGGATATCAGTTGTAGTTGCTCGTGCTACAACTGTGTCAGGACAAGATAATATGCTAAATGAACTTTTGGACTTGTCAGGTTGTTTGCTCTTAGTTGTCTTCATTATTCCTAAAATGTTTCTCAAACTGTACATATGTATTAGCACATATAATCTCAATACTCAAGCTCAAGACAAAGTTAACCTACCCCAATATTCTGACTCTGACACTATGATGTGATTGGAAAAAACATAAAAGGTCACAACAAATCTGTTGTAATTTTTTCCTCAGGATCCTCCAGGATCTTTTTCTCACTTCATTAATAGACATATTAGGACTTCTTAAAATAGGTTTTACATCTGTTTTATGTTTTAATATACCAGCCTTCATTGATTCAGTTTTCCCTGAATATATTATTAAGTATATTATTACAAAAAAAAATATACTTTTTTTTGTCCCCAGCAGTGAGGTATACAATTTCAACACATTCACAAAAAACAAAAAAAAAATATTTGAATAAAGATCAGTTGGGGGAAGCAAGAAATTTTTCAAACAGTCAAAACAACAAAAAGTCTATGGTGACACTTTTAAGTGGTCAGGTATTTTTTAGAAATGTTACATAACTACTGCATTAATTAGAGAAAGAAAACACACCCTGAGGCAGAAGGACTAGTTCAGGGAAAATTTTATTCTCTTTCATAAAATATTTAAAACATGTTTAAGAATACTGTTTAGGGTTAGTCACTAATGAAAAAGGAAATTACTATTTTAACATATGCGGTTAATAATTTAGACTTGATATTCAGGGTAAGATTAGAGTTAAAAGTTTGATTTAAACCACAAATGTTTGGAATAGTGTTCATTGCTCTCTGTTTTGTACTCACTTTTTAATTTTTATTAACAGGTAGTATTGTCAGCAATAGAAAAGTAATTCATTTTTTGATAGAGATTTGAAACTGAATGTTTAAAATATAATTGTAGCAATTAATAAAGGTCTTAGACCCACTTTATAATAATTATCAATGGAGGCCTAATAAAATTACTGTTATTTCCTGGTTATCATGAAATAAACAAGGGTCTTCTAAGGTGGATGGGTCACATGTCTGAAACATAATTTTATTTTAAATGAAATGGTGTTGCAAGACATTTGGGATATGAAAATAGCTTTCATAATGGACCAATATGAAGTAACTTTGTCATATGAAACGGTATCACCTATTTTAACTGTGTGTGCATAATTAATATTAGTGATCTGGCACAGTTTCTGAATTTACCTGGCTTCAGCTACCATTTAACTTTTAAATAGGTAATAATAATGAATGTTCAATCATTTAATTTCTAATTTAGCATTGCTAAATTAGAAATGCACAGGTATAACAACTCTAGTTCATGTCTACTGGAGTCAGGGATATTTTAATATTAAAAATGATTCACATGTCAATAAGAACTAAATTTTATCATGTATTAATATTGTGCCCAGCATCTTGAATTCACTACTCCAGAAATGCCTGGTAACCGTTTGCCAGTGATTTGTAGTTCAAACAATCCTATCTCCTTTCCTTTTTCCTTTATTCTTCACCTTGCATAATCAGTTCAGTCTCCAAGTATCACAGACCAAATTCTATATTATTTTAAAATATTTTATAATTGCGAGTAGAAAACTGTTATACCTTTTTTCTGTAAGCAATTTTTTTACAGAGAACTCTGACACCACCCCCATCCACCAGAAACTTTGCAATATATTATGAATGTTGTCCTTAAAAACTGGGCTCATATATATTAGAAATGCCAATCTGTGAAACATTTCACATGTTCAAAATGTGTAGAAAACTTATTTTTACAGATTTTTTGTCATTTTGTTAACTAAAGATATTTATTCCGTTTTCTGTTTATTACTTTTTGATGTAACTTATATTCCAAAATTAAGCATGAAATAAAAATATCAAAATTATAAATCAATTTTTATAGTTTAGAAAAAACGACTTGTAAGTATAATCTGAATATTTGTCAACTATGTTTTCTATAAAAAGCCTAAATGAAGGACTTTTGATAAAAATAGAATTTTCTCTAGCAATTTTTTCACTTAAAAAAATACAGAAACAACTTTTATTCCCACATGCAAATGCATCAAAATACAAAGCTGTTTTTTTACTATTAGAAATGGTTCCTGTATGTTTTTGGCAACACAGTCTTTTCCTCTGTTTCCTCAGCTGAATTATTTCTCTTTTCTGAATTCTTAAACTGTCTCCTCACTCCTTGAATCTGCTCATCATTTCCATTATTTTCTTAACTCCAAAACAGCTTCAACATTCATTAATTCAGTTTTCACTTCATGTCTGTCATACAGATTAATATATTAGCAAAGACTGAAAACATTTATTCCATTATAATGTCTGATATCCAGGAAGAAACCCTGATCAAGAGTCAGACTGCAAGTACCCTAGACACAGTGAAAAAACCACACCAAAACTGCCATAGTGTCCCTATCCTAGAGATATTCAAGCTGTGTACTGTCAGTCATTACCTTCTTCCCAATGTAGGAGAAATAAAATTACTTTCCACCTCTAGTGAAAAAATACGGCAAAAATCTTTGCCTTCATAGAAGCTATTGATTTATTCTAGTTGGATAATTGCTCCCAAGAGTCAGGATCAGAAACAGAAACAATTCCTGGGTCTTATTAAGTGTATTAATTTAGCAAGCTTGCAGTACAGTGTTAAAAATTACCTGTCTTCTCATATAAGCTACTTGTGTACTCTTTATGTCAATGACTGATGACAATTAAAAAGAACCTAAACCAATCTTTATTCCTACTTTATTTGTCCTTAAACAAAACAAAACAAAAAGGTAGACATTGTCATATGCATTCAGTATCAAAAAATCCATTTAATTTAATCAGAAGCTCTAATTTGCACCTGGAAAACTTACAGAAAATACTTGCATAAAAGATTTGAGTGTCCTTACAGGAAAGAAAATGACAAATAATTGCATCTTGATCATGTATTATTTATCAGACCATTATAAGCATAACAAACCCAAAAAGAGAGCCAGACCTGTCTTTTTGCATGTGAGTGCCTTAGCCAGAATTTTGTGAGTAATATATAAGCATACACTAAACTTTCTTTTTTGGTTAAAATTATTGTGTCATTAAAAAATTGCTGCACTGGATAAAATCCCCCTTCCTGGTTTATTTCTGGTCTCAGTCACTCTTGGATACTTGATTTCTCAGTGGCTGTGTTTACACATCCATTTGTCTGGAGTTATTCTTTTTAAGGAAATTCTGTTGTCCTGAGATGTGGGGGATTCATCATTAAAACCTATAAACACCATCTTGGTCTCAGGAAAATATTCCTGTGATATTCCTATATTTATCTCCTATAAATAAGTAAAAAAGATCACTATCACTACAACAAAAATGCAGTCTGAAAAAAATTTAAAGTGTCATGCAGTGGACAACTGGCTTCCCATAAATTCTAGAACATAACAGACCTTATGCGAGAAAGAATTTAATGTATTCTTAGACCACAGTTCTTCTAAGCATAGGTATTGAAGCAAGATACTGGCAGCTGACTGAAGATCCAGGCAAGACTCCTGGACACAAAACCAAGGGGTATTTAGATTCATAAATCTGCATGTAAATTAACTTTACAGATCAATATTTGTTTGCACATCACAAAAAGAGGAAAAATAGAAGTAACTTTTAAAGAATTCCTTTGAGATTCAGCCACAACTAAAAACACCAGCAATCAAGTGCTGCTGCATTTATGTATGCTGGAGATTGTGTAAATGTTGTATTCACAGAAAATCCAGAATATTAACTGAAAAATAAAGCACAAATTACCTGAACCTCACTTTCTCCTGCAATGTCTCTTTTATATACTCAGATTGTGAAATGGGTTGTCAGATCATGACAATGTGACAAATTGACTAAAAGTTTATGCCTTAAAATTTATGGCTCAAAAAAGTTTAAGCAAATTTTCAAGTTCAGGTCCTACACAAAGTTTTCAAACATTGAGCATTTATCTTGTGATTTCTTACACAGCAGTGACCTTAATGATTGAACTGGTTGAGCTATTCAAATTCAGTCAAGCCATGGATACTGTAGTACTCTGCCACTTCATTATGAAAAAACAAAAAACCCAAAACAAAACTTTTTTTTCTTTTCATGTGAGGTATGCTAATGTTTTAGAAAAAAATTAAAACAATGAAAACACTACGTGTGAGACTCTTGAAAAAAATCTACCATAACAGAGTTCTGCTGGCAGGTACACACACCACCTTTCTGTGAAAACGTTTAAGTTCAGTAAGTGGTATATTTTCATAATACACTTCCTGTGCAAAGATAAAAGAATAGGAAAGGTTTTTTCAACTGTAATGTTTAAGCTCCCACTCTATAGAAATGAGTTTGTTTGCTTTTTTTGTTATCTGAGCATCTTGTGCAAAGTGCAATTTTATGACAGCAGTATCATCATCTAATAAAACTCAGGACTGTAATTTTTTTCATCAGAAGTCTCAGTTCTGTAAGCCAATTAAATTGGAATGATTTACCAGGCCCATTTCTTGTCTAACACAGTAGAATGTATCCTATATGCCTTTAGTTCCTTTTGTTATTTTCTCCTTCGACTTATTGATAAAACAGCATCCTTTCTTTCTCCTTCTTATTTTCCAAAATATTTTTACATATTTTTATCCAGAAATGTTTACCAGATTTATTTTGATGACTGTTATTAACTTTTTGGTCTCTCTCTGTATATGGACACTGTATTTTTTAAGGTCAAGAAATAAATAAATTTTATTTTAATTTTAGTATCACTACATTTTATATAAACCACATGTTAGTTTTCCCGTGTTGTAAAAAGGCCAATAAAAGACTGTTTCTTTATAACTATCAGCTACAGCAAAATCAACCCCTCAAATGGAAGTCACTGAATTGATTGAAATATCAGAAAATGATACACCGAGCCTTACACTTCTAAACTGCAGTTAATATGGTCCTAAAGTATTTGAATCTTGGTGCTTAAATTGTATTGCTCTCAGTCACATATTTAATTACCACTGAAAATTTCTGATAAAACTAAGTTCTTCTTATGACTAGTGATAAACCCTTAAATCCAGGCTCTACTGCTGATAATGGCAGAAGGTTATTATTTTATCCCTCTTTATGATTAACCTTTTTGTCTTTAAAACTGAAGATGTGTCCCCAGAGACTGGAGGACAGCTGTGATAAGAGAATTGAGGAGAAGAGTGTTTTGCTTTTGATTCTGCAATAGCTTGTGTGTACTGTTCAAACGTGCAAGTTGCAGTATCTGATATTCCAGCCTAGCAGGAGGCTCTACTGCTTCTCAAAGGCCTCTGATTCTGACAGTGGACCATTGTCACAGTTCAGCTCAACAGCAGCCATGAAATAGTGGGAACCATCTCACTGATTGTTAACACCTCTGGAAGTAAGCAACAGTTTATGTAATAGCAGCTGTTAAATAATGAAGACCTAAAACAGTATTAATTAGACTAATAAATTTCTACCCTTAACTGAAAATGGTTTATCTTATGTTCAGTTAAAGAACTGTAATGATGACGTATGATTTCCACGTTATTTCAATGTTCTCCTTTCTGCTAGCAAATAATTCAGATGATCTGTGATAACAGTGCAAGATTAAACTATCTCAAAAGGAAATAAACTGTAGTTTTGTCTGTCTATAAATGCTTATGCCTTCCTGTTATATCACCCGAAGCTACATTAAAAGTAAGAATGAGGCCAATAAAACACGCGACTTTGACACAAATAACCTATCAGTTGAATTACACTTTAGTTTTCCATATTTTCTTATGTTTTTGTAAACTAAACAAACAAACAAAAATTGTAATAGCACTGTTGTTGAAAGGACTGCATAATATATCCCTGTTTAGTGAATGTTTATAATATTTTGCTGACAATCAGCAGTGAAGAGTAAAGCTTCAGAACATCCACATCAATATCTTACTATTTGTTCTCCCCATGTCTGATAATTAAAGACAACAGAAAAACAACAAGAGTGCAGTGGTTTAGTTTGGGGGTTTCATAGCTGTTTTATTCAGCTTTCAGTCACAAATATCATGAGTCTGTGATCAAAAACTTATTAACTTTCTTGGTTTGTGATTAAAGTGCTCTTTCATGTGGCCGTATTCCCTTCTGCCTGTCACTTCTGTTGTATTTATACACTACAGAAAAATTATTAAAATTCATACCTAATTGCCTTAACTTTGGTAAGTATGACCTGGAAAACTACTGTGTAAGATCAAGTTTTCTCTTGCCAGCTTTTTCTTGTATTTTCTTCCTTTCTCATATGACTTTGCTGTCAACATTATTCCTCCTGAGAAAGCTCTCTAAAATATTCAGCAAAAATAGATTCAAATAGTAGGTCAGAACTTTGGTGTCTATCAGAATCTTTTCTTCAGGCTCTCCCCATTCCAATTGTTCTACAAGTATGGGTTTTTTTCTGGAAGAAAGCTTTGTTCTTCTCATCACATGTAAAGTCAATTTGTCTTACTGTCTGTTTTTGTCAACAGTTTTCACTAGCAAACTGACAGGCTTTAGTATACACATAAAAAGCCTAACGGAGGTCTTCTTTTATGTTTCAGAGCCCTCAAATTTCATGCATGTTAAACAGAAATGCAGAGGCCAAAACTTTTTAACAAATGATGGCTTGCAGTTCAGAAATTCTTCATGTCCTTCTAAACCTAAGTGGCTGAGAATGTCTAGATCCTATTCTTATAAAACTGAATTGTACTTGTCCTGCACCTCTGAAAAACATGATGTACAATTTCTAGTACATTTTTAAGCCTACCAAGACACGTTTTATTGGCATTTATAACTATTATACATTTGATAGGTGAAGTTTTATTAAGCCAACAGCATTCGTTGTACACATAAATATGACAGTTTCAACTTGTACTGTACTTCCTGTCTTAGGTTTTCTATTTTATTTTTTATTATATTTTTATACATGTTTTCAGAGGAACATTTATGTTTAATAGTAACATGAGGTCATTCTGTTCTGTGTATACTCCACTCCTGATAATGTTTGTTTCCTTACATTATGTGAGACTTGCTGAAACCAATCTCAAAGTACCAGAGATGAAAAAAATCAGGGAAGGATCAGAAAATAAATTCTCGACAGAGTAACCCTACATCCTGGGGTTTATTTTCTTCCAAAAGTTTCTGAAAAACATGGTCTGAGAAAATGTGGTCTGTGAGGGAATAAAATTTATTTCTTGTGTTACACATACTGATAGCCACAGGGGGCTTTACCCAGTTCAGCTTCAGCTATCTAAAGCATAAATTTTAAGTTATAAGATGTTATGAAGCTGATTTGATGCAGGAAGTTATAGAACATTTAATTTTAATGTACAATTAGATTAGTTACCCTTTGGAAGCACCAATCTATATTGGCTAGGAAGAAAACCTGAACAAGCTACCTTGTACTCTAACGTCTTCTGTTAGAGAGTTGTAGTAATAGTGAAAACTTGTTCTTGGAGAGAACATAAGTAGTATAGCTGCTGTAAAATCCATGGAGCTATCTGATTTTACAGCAACTGTAGAAAAATCATCTTCCTCCGAAATTTTTACATCTTCAGGCTTGTTATAATAGTCAACTGAAGCAAAGTAGACTCTAAATTATAAACTGCAGCTGATAAGAAAGTATGCAAAGATCTGCCAGGAGATATGCCTAAACAATATGTAAATATAATAATTAGAAAAACTTAGAACTATTTAGTAGCAAGTCTTTAAATGCAGAACTTGCAAATTGCTTACCGGTAACATAATTAAATTTTTTCTCATATTTCAAATGGATAAAATAGACTGAATAAAATAGCAAACAATTGTACCATACTGTTTGGTTTGTTTGGACCTCCAACCAATTCCCTCCTTCTTCCCAGTCTTACTTCTGTGCAAGCTATCTGAGATTTTCAAATACATAAAGATGTGGTATTTGAGGTGCTAAAATTTTACTGGTATTTTTTGGAAGTAAAGCACAATTTTTAAATTACCTTTTTTACTGGTTCTGACTTGGAAGGAGTTAACTTTCTTTACAGCAGACCATATGGTGCTGTGTTTTGGACCTTTGGAATGTTGCCAACACATCAATGTTTTGGTCATTGATAAAAAAGTCTTGTAGCATCAAATTTTTCACTTTCCCTCCCCACAACTCTGTTTCCTGAGTGAACAGGCTGAGGGTGTGTTTTTATTTCAGACAGAACAGAGATGATTTTCTCACAATTACCATGAAGGGAGAGGAGCCTGGAAATGTCTGGGCATGTATTGGGTGTTATTCTCTACCATGTCCCTTTCTCACCAGAAGAGGTGGGGGGAAGGGAAGGGGCTGCTGGGACTTTGATTTCCAGCTGGTTTTAAACCACAACACGACAATCAAGAAGCTGGTAGAGGACACAGATGGGACAGTTGACACAAATGGGGCAAAGCAACAGTCCACATCACAAGGTATGCTATTTAGCAATAAAAACTGTATATAAAGGAAGGTCATTGTCTTCCAAAGGGGAAATTACTAGAGGCTGTCTAGGTATCATTTAGCTTGTGGGAGGTGCTGAGTGATTTTTAGGGTTTTTTTTTTGCATTCCTTGTTTGGTTTTTGTGGTTTTTTTCATCTTTCCTCCACTTCGTAGTCTGTAATTATCTTGATACATAAGCTTTTCTGCTTCTGCTCTTTCTATTCTGTCCACCATCCTACTGATGGTTAATAGAGTGAGCAAGAAAGTTGTGTGGCTGCTCAGTTGCTGACTAAAGTCAACTCACCCCATTTCTAAAACCAGTTTGTTCTTTCAGTGGTTTATAGCTTAGTTGAATCTCTGCTCTTAAGAAACTGAGTTCAAAGGCTGTCATCACTACCCAAAGAATGCACTGAAAATTAGTTCATCAAAATAATTGCAATTCAAAAAATGCACAGAAGGGAGAGAAGAAATAAAACCTACATAGTTATGATTTAGTCTGTCTAAAGTTTCAAGTCCAGGAACAGAATTTGAGTATTTTAACTCTAACATATTTTTTTGTTCCTAAGAAACAAAAAGATAAAATCAAGATCTAAAATCACTTTAAAACATGTCAAAGAGTTTCTGTAACACTCCCAGTATTTCTTAAGGGTTCCTGTCTTTTCTCCATGAAGGAATTTGTTGATAAACTCTACTAGTTTGTGTCTCAAGAAGAACATCAATGCATTCAAGCCAGAGATCTCCAAGGTCTCTTTCATCCAAGCCATTCTGTGATTCAATTATATCATTAAAATAGAAGATACAGATCAATTTTTAGCATAAAAAACTTTACATTTATCACAATATTATAATGTACTTCCATGTCATTTATTAAAAGTTCTGTCTTTGAAGTACATTTAGCGAGACAACTTGCAGCTTTGGAATTTAGAATTATTACTACACTAGCTGAAAACAGGAAATGAGAAAAGTGACAGATTTAAGGCATTAAAGATTTTCTTTAGTGACTGTAAGTTTTTAAAATATTTGGGGGTAACCTTAAGAAGTATGATTTGATGCAGATTAAAGAATTAATAGTTACTTAGTGTCATGTGGTTATTATAAGCACATATATATTAATTAGATCCTGACTCTGATTCCATAATGTGCTTAATATTCTGACTGCTCCTGCTGAAGTCACAAATATATCTGCAGTGTTGGGGTCAAATTAAAATAAAGGACCTCAGGACATAAACATGAAAAATGCCTGAAGTTAGCTGATCACATTTAGAATTAACAAAGTGATACAATTTATAAATTAATCTATTAAATGTAAAACATCTGCTTGTGTTAGGCTGAGCCATCCAGTAGCAGATTTACTTCCATTCATCTTTGTCAAAGTGAGCTACTTTTGCTTGCAGACTCCAGAGAGCTATCCCCATTTCTCCAGCTGTGCTAACATTAGTGATTAACCCAGGATCCAGGTAATGCTTTACCTGGAGCCTTTTGTTTTCTCCTCAGGATTCCGCTTTATTTCCAAAATTATTTTTAATTCAAGCAGCTGTTTAGTCACAAAAAGAGCAGTGTCAAGCACAGAATAACAAGCTGTGCATAGAGGCAGAAGCTCAGCCATAGCACCAGGCTAACTTGCCTTCAAGGCTTTCCAGTTGGAGCTGACAAGCACCTGGCTAGTGACAGGCTGGTCTGTAACACTGCATGAGCTCGCTTGTTTCTGTTTGCAAATTACCATGTAAACATGGGTAAAGTAAAACAGAGCAAATTGATCCTGCGTCTTGTCTGTCAGATTTAGTCTCTCTGTGGTTTCACTGCTCTGATAAATAAACTGAAGCTTTTAAGATTCTCACAAAACTAATAAATGCTCAGCCCTACAACAGTTTTCCCCATCTCCTTCAAAATGGCAGCATCCTTAGATAGCAGAATTCCAAACCCACAAATTACATCGGCTTTTGTAATTGCTAGAACTTCAATCACAATGCTGGCAGCAAATGAATATAAAATGAATTCTATTTCCTTTTAGATGGATACAAAGATACATGGGAATGGATTCAAAGTAAAAGAGAATAGGTTTAGATTAGATATTAGGAAAAATCTTTCCTGTGTAAGTGGTGAGGCATTGTAAACGGTTGCCTGAGAAGCTCTGTATGTCCTATCCCTGGAGGTGTTCAAGGCCAGGCTGGATGGAGCTCTCAGCAACCTGATCTAGTAAAATATGTCCCTTCCCATGGCAGGAGACTTGGGATGAGGGTCCTTCCAATCGAAACCATGCTAAGATTTTATTAATATAATACAGAACCTTCCTGTTGGCAGTCTTAGCTTTTCTGTGATACGTGGAAACGTTCAGTCCTGTAAGTCACTTGTGATTCTGGTCCTGATTCAGTAAAGTTCCTAAACATAAAAATTTTGTGCTTTACCCAAGTTAGATATTCGTGTATTTTTAAATGTTTTCTATGTGCTTTATAGAGCAGCTAACAGTTACACAGAAAAGAGTGTTCATGATGTGGAGCTCCATATGCAGTATACAGGTGGCAAAGCTGTCCTTTCCTATCCTTATCCTATCCTACACCTTCCTGAAAATTAATGTAAGTTGTACTGTCTCCTATAGAGACTGAATTCCTTTGAACTGTTTCTGGAATGTAGTTTTTGCTAATTGTTCTTCATCTAAATACTCTAAGTACCAGCCAGTGCAATTAATTGTTTACCACAGCTAGTAAAGATATGTATTTTGCTTCAAGCAGATCATGTAGAAGCTTTAACAAACTTCACTTCTAAAGAGACAGATCTTTCGAAGATCTGCCTAAAGAGAAAAGTAACTTACTTTTACTTTTACAACTGCTGTTGCAGATAAAGATACAATCATGACCAAAGCAATAAATACCTCAGAATAAAAGAAGACAATTTCTAGCATGAAACTGCATGAGTACTTGAAAACTATACACTGACGCAAATAAAGAGTAAATTAATACTGACATTTTGTATCTGTGATACATATGGTATTTATTCAGATAGTAGTTACTGCAAAATAAATAATAGGTATGTAAAAACTTGACAAAGAATAAGTCTCCTCTGGGAAGAGAGAGGGAAGCTAAACATATAAATGGTTCTTTTCTCTCGTTGCTCTAGAAAGAAGGTGAGGCAACTAGATTGCATTTTCCAGTTATTTAAAAAAGTTGTATTTGGGATTATAAGAAAAACCATGACAAAAATATTTGCTAGACACTTTTCTGTAACTCAGGGAGAAACAGAAAGCACTTAGTTATACACATTTTTTCTCTCTGCATGTCATTTTTCCATGGAACATTAGTTTTCCTATCTTGGTTTTTATTTAGACTACCCATCTGGCAATGCAGGAATTTTTGCTTTTAGCTGAATGTTGCATTAACACTACACTAAAAAAGTTTTAGTGTTTTATGCTTTAGCATTTTTTCACACACACTAATGCTGACATTCCTAATGTTGCCATCTTCTGCTCCATAATTCTTAGTGTTCATACATGCAGCTGTGTCCATGAGAAACAAGCACCTTGCCTCAGTCAGTGACCTGGCTACACTTGGGCACATGAAGCCTTAAGGTGTTTGAGGACTTTATTCAGAATTGTCTATCATCCTCAAAGGAAGATGAAAGTAAATTTTATCTAGATGAATTCTTTTTAAATCTACCATAAGGCTAATATTTTTTCTTCTTCCCAATATTCACTAGCTTTTTCCTATCATTAGCATATTTAGGTGATAATACTTTTGGGTTGGTTAGTACTCAGTATTTGTATTCCTTCTGTATGCAACTGGTTTCATTTTGATATTCAAAGCAACAAATTATGTTAATTTCTTCAGTAACTTATCCCACACAAACTCATTTTACTGTTCCATGTTGTGAACAGCAGGAGTGTGATCCCTCAGCTAGCAGAGGCCAAGAAACAATGGTGTTGAGTGAAAATGATAATTCCTTTCTTCCATTTTGTTTTCTTTTCATTTCATTTGGCTTGGATTGTGGCTAAAGTCAAACAACATTCTATTTTACTTACCATGAAACCAGCTGATATATTAAAATAACCATTTTTGAAAATAGTGTCCTTTAAATTTAAATTTTTGAAATTTAGTGTCCTTTGCTTGCTGTAAACAAAACAAGATGTTGACATTAAGGATGTTGTTGATACTTATATTACATCTCCATCAGAAGTGGGCATATTGTACCCGTGCAAACAATGAACTAACTAACATCATGCCATTAAAGTTGGCAACACATGAATTCATAATGTCAGAATATTTTTTTATTTTGTCTCTATTTCATTTTAAGTGCCCCATCATCATCGATGCATTTGATATTCACTGTGTAATAGTGATCATTACTAATTAATTCAGAACTGTCATGGGAATTTCCACCAAAATCTCACCATAATTCCTATTTATGAAAACATTTAAACCCTATACTTAGATAAGACTGTCTGATGTTATCAATTACTTGGAGTTTAGCTACAAAATGTCACTTCTGTTGTGATCTCTAAAAATGTTACCACAGACACCAAATACTTCAGACTATAGCCATGAAATAATAAAAGTGTAATTTTTCTGCCATCTCACAGAATTTTCATACTTTAACTCAGAAAGAATTTTTTAGCCTTTGATTGTAATAATGTAATTATTTTCTGATTTTACAGGAGACAAAAAGTATATTTGTAACACAGGCAATGATAATTTTCAAGTTTGCTTCTATTGTGTTTATGTTATAATAAGCTAAAATTCGTAAACTGAAAATGTATGGAGTTGCAGTGTGATACATTCTTGTACGTGGCCAGAATGGAATAAGCCACATGCAGATGTATCAAGTTTCTGAGGTAGCCTGCACCTCACAGAATGGCTTAGAAATAATTTGTGAGAGGGCTCCTTGGGTATGTTTTGTAAAGCAAAAGGTTTATTATAAAATAATAAACAAACAAAATAGAAACCAAGCACAGGTACCTGAAAGCATTCTACTTTGCTGTGACATCCCAAGAAGCCCTGAGAAGCTTTGTTCTCAGCCTTAAATATAGGATGACTGAGGTGGGATTTCTGGCAAACTGCCCAATAGTGAATGGCTACATTTCTGAAAGACAGGTAAAGAGACCTATCTGTGTTTCTGTCTTGGCCTTGAGCCAATGGCTGCAAGCAGAGCAAAGAAGCTTCTAGGGCTTTTCCTTTTAAGTCTTATGGTAAAACTGAAATCCTTTTTCCTTATGTGGAAAATACCTGTTTGGTTTAAAGTTGTACTACTACAACAGTGAAGTTTTTTACCACATTTCCTGATTCCTGTTGTTGGCAGGAAGGATTATATTATTCACTGAAATCTTGGATTGGATTTAATTAGTATTTTATTCAGTATGATCTTATTTTGTACATAGCTACACTGGCTACACTGTTAAGAACATCTGGCCTTAAATAGATCCAAATTACATCATAGAATCTGAAACCACATTTCAGATTAAAAAACTGAGACTTTATAGGTTGTGGTGCAACTAAGCACCACAAGCTGCTCTCTTACTGCCCTGGTGGGATGAGAAAGAGGGTTGGAGAGGCAAAAGTGAGAAAACCCATGGGTTGAGATCAAGACAGTTTAATCAATAAAACAAAAGCTGTACGTATAAGTGAAAAAAAACCAAAGAATTCATTCAATATTTCCCATGGGCAGGCAAGTGTTCAGGCATCTCTAGGAGATGCTTACTTGACAAGATAAATGCCACCACTCTGAACATCCCCCCTTTTTCCTTCAGCCTGTTTTATACAGAGCATGACACCATATAGTATGGAAAGGAAAGCCCTTTGGTCAGCTGGGGTGATCTGTCCTGGCTGTGTACCCTGCAGACTTTTGTTGAGCATTTCCTGCTCACTGGCGAGGTGCTGTGAGAGGCAAAAAAGACCGTGGCTCTGTAGAAGCACTTCTCAGCACTAATCAGTGCCTCTCCATTATCAACTCTGTTTCCATCACAAATCCAAAACAAAGCCCCAGAGCACTTACTATCAAGAAAATTAACTCTTTTCCAGCCAAAACCATCACAGTAAGTAACTTAATTTCTAAACTGTACAATAATGCTTTTTTTTAATGCTAATTTATGGGCCTAGCAGGCTTAAATAAATATACATTGGCTCAACATGTATGTGCTATGCTATCACTGAAAATAACTTACACATTAGTGAATGATGCACGTTTGAATGTGTTAAGAGATAAAAGATACTTGAACCTGTGATTTACATATCTTGGGCAAGGCTCCTGTGTACGCAGGTATGAATAAAAGTGATCTTAACACTTCCAAGTATGTAAAAACTCCAGCTGTTACTCTGGAAATATTTTTGTTTTCAGTACCATGTTTTTTGCTAGCCCAAGGCATCTCAAAAGGCATCAGATATCAAATGAAGATACCTGAATTTTACTCTTAGAGTGGTATTTATTTACAAAGAGATATGTATCTAATGTAATTTCAGTTTCTGTAAGGTATTCCTTCTGGTCTTGAGCAGTAGTAAAATATGACAGTCGGTCATCTCATATATTCTGTCATTTTCATAGCCTGGTGTTCCTGTCTCAGATATTCTGGGGCATCTGCCTGTGTTTAAGTAACTTCATAGAGCTCTAGATGTCCACTGCCAAAAATGAAATTATGAAGGTGAATTTGAGCAACTTGCTCTCATTAAACACTCATCTATATGCTCCTGTATTTATACACTTACAACCTGGAGCTGAACTGTGCCATTGAGTCTGGATTTAAAATTATTCCATTCTGTTTTTCCATTGATTTGAGCTGTACTTGAAAAATACAATGTAACACTCCTTCTGAGTCTAGGACTGAATAATTTGCATCCTATTCAGCAGCACACAGCTCTTCTAAAAGCACCTCTTTATGATTTTGGACTGCCTTTTGGCAAGCTAGGTGAGTAAGTATATGAAATAGTCAAGTAGGGTGAAAGCTCTAATACTGGTACTTCTTAAATAAACTCCAGTAATCAAAAAGCACCAAGGGTTAATCTGTGTCACTGCAACAGAAGACAGACACCTGACATTGCAATTCTGTGACAACTCATTGTTCCAAAACGCTCTCCAAACCTTTTGTGGCAGTGTCACTTTACATCAAATCCCAAAACAATCAGCTGTCAGACCATGTAAGGATATTTGCTTTTTGTAAGGAAAAAGGGAAGAAGATACATATCTTCTGATTCCAAAATTAATCACAGGACATGTAGTAATCTTTGGAATCTCTTTGGTTCCGAATATTGACAGGTCCTTTCTCTGTCACATGAGGACCAGTAAACAAGTCAGACCTTGCCGACCCAGCTGACTTTCATCTCACAAAATCCATCCTCATAGGATTTACTGGTATTTTTAAATTTCATTTATCATTCTTATTTCATGTAATTTAATTTTTCCCTTCCCCAATGCCATCATTGTCTATGCATGAGTGTATATACTCCACAGTTTCTATGAAAAGAGGAAATGGTCTTTAAGCTCCTTAGTCTTGATATGATATAACATTTCTTTTCTTTGGAAAATCTAGGGGCATATACTAAGGCAAAGGGAATCCAATTACTGCCACAACCTGCTCATTTTTTCTCTTGCCTACATTCTTCTCCAAAAAACTGTGCATTTCTAATTTGTTAGAATAGCACTACTATTTGTGGTACCAGCCTGAACTTGTCCTTGAATTTGTTACAGGAGGGCAGCTGTGAGGAGTAAATGGATTCTTACGTTGTATTAGGTGTAGTTTTTGCCTTCAGTGATGGAGTGCTTTGTCATTAGAACCTAGTTTAAAACAGCTGCAGTATTCTTCACAAAAAAAAAAAAAATATTAGGAATACAAGTACTTTATTATGTTAGAATACCAGAAAGTACATTTGGAAAGGAATACCTAATTCTTGCATCACACATATTAATAGAAATTCATTTTAATGCTCTCTAGTTATGAAGATGTTGTAACCACATTTAACTAATTCGACATTTTGAAATCATTACTTTAAAAAATGACTAGAAGTCTGTTACTTAACCATTCTTTATGATAGGAATGAAAACCTTCTTTCTTCCCTGCTCATCAGGAAATTTTTTTGTGGTTTTGACATTTTTCAATTATGTTATTCCTTCTCCACAATTAATTTCTATTAAAATCACATTGTTCTTTAAAGTTATTTAGTATAAATTTGTTTTCCATGTCAGCTGTTATTAATGACATGACCAGCTCTAATTTCAGTTCCAAATTTCTAGATGCTTGTCATGTTTTAGAAGCTACTTCTTTTTCCTTGATAAACCTTCAATATTTGCTCTAAGATTTTTCTTTTATTTTGAGTAAAATCAATATTGCTGTTTTGATCACATGTATTTATTACATATATAAGATACATAATAAATATCTAGAGAAATATAAGACTGAAGAGTCAGTATGTATCTAGCCACAATAACTGAAAATAGGTTTTGGCATTTTTTTCCTAGTATATGTTTTGTAAGGTTCAAGGCAAAGGTCCCTATCAATATTATTTTGATTATCTAAATATTGTATTATCTAAAGAAAACATGTCTCGTACTTTTCTTCCATTTAAATACTATGAACTATACCAGGTTTGAATTTAGTAAGACAATGATTTATAACCAAAATATGTGTTGTCTGAATAGAATTTACTATTGAAAGCATATTTTTTCTTTCTTATTGAATATCGTGTTAAAAAAAAAAAATCAACCAAACAATAATTAAAAAAATTCTCTGGAAATGTTCTCAATAACCTTATTTTGAAGCAGCCTTTCTGACACAAACTGTGATGCCAGTGTTGCATGTGAACAAAATGGTTAAATGACTGAAATCAAGAGAACATTTCAATAACACATACTCATTTCTAGTGGGAATTAAGTTAAAAATAATTTTTTTGTAATTTTATTAATTGTGAATCAGGCTTTTAACTGAGAGAAAAGAGTCAGATACATGCCATGAAATTAAAACAGCTTAGTTAAAAAGCAAAAAACACCAACTAACCTCTCAACCTTTTTCACATGAAGACACAGGTGCTGGCATTCATTCTTATTTACAATTAGTTGCCAAAAGAAATCAGTGATCCAAGTGAAGGTCATGTTGAGCTAAGAAGCTTGAAGTGGTATCATAGATTGTTTTTTTAATTTCATGGTTTTTCAGAGAATAAACCAGGCACTATTTTGTTATTACCCATCTAGAAATAATCAGCAAAGTTCTGATAAACTTTAGCCTTCAGTGAATTATGTAAAATAATTCCTTCAGGGAAACAAAGGCAGAGCTACCAGCCTGTTTCAAGAGTGAGTATTTTTTCAATATTCTAGGCCAGGTACATGAGCAAAAAAAAAAAAATCCTAAAAGTCAGTAGTGTGTTATTAAAAAAAATATATAAGTGGGGGAAAATCTTCAAGTTTTATAGAATTCAATCTTATTTACATGCAAAAATTTATAGAAAAATCACCATCATATTTCAAGTCAACTTTCATCAGGCATATTTAACTTGGGTGTTCAAGCTCAAGGCCGCTAAAAATTTTAGGTTGCCTTTTTTTTTATAATAACAGTGGAAAAGTAGAGCAACACATATTTTTGGCTATAGTAAGAAGTGTATTCTTGACAAGAACTATTTTGCAGTTAAATTTACTGCTTCAGTTATTTTTATGTTTTCTCAATATAAGAAGAAAATCTTTCCTATTGTACACTGTACACTACTAAACAATAGATTACATATTTGGACATTAATTTCTTGTTTATTGAGAGATGATCTAATTTGCTTAGTTGAATATGAGATGGCAACCTGTAATACTGCAGCCCTTTTCTTGTTTGTTTTATAATTGTCTAACATCAAAACCCTTCACAAAGAAAAATACTGAAAACTTTGAAGGATTAGGGTAGATAGAAATGGATTTGAATGTTAATAAAGATGATCTCAAATGATAGATTTTTTTTCCATTTCTTACTATCAAGATAATACAAGGTCTTTCAATGTCTAAAAAATGGAGATTAAGTTGCTTTGAAACTTGAAATTTTGCATTATGTGATGAAGGATCTATAGTGGATTGAACTTGATTGCACACTAAGGATATTTATAACTCCCTCTTCATAAACAGGATGAGGGTGAAAATACAAAATTCTTATGGATTGTGATAAGGAAGGGAGTGTGTAGTGATAGTACAAGGGGTAATGGGTACATTAATTGAAAGAGGGGACATTTTTTAGAATAACAGGAAAAAATTCTTTACTGTGAGGGTGTTGAGAAATTCAAACGGGTTGCCCAGGGAGGTTGTGGATGCCCCAATACCAGCAGGCTACATGGCCAGGTTTGATAAGGCCTTGAGCAACTAGGTCTAGTGGAGGGTGTCCCTGTCACTAGGAAAAATAACTCTTCACCTCAGATCTCTTGTAGGATCTCAAAGAAGAAACAACATTTGTAATATCTGGTAGATGGAACTTAGTCTCAAAGAAGAAATAAAACTTAAAATAAATTATGACATTTTCTTCTTCCTCTCCACTTTATAACTTACATCACTTGCTTTCTGGTATCTTTATATTGTGAGATGATTTTTGTAATGTTGCAGATGTTTAACATGCATTGGATGTAGCAGTGTTTATTGTTACAAAGCAGAAACTGCAAATCACAACAGAACCATTAATGCAAAGTCTGGATGGCAACAATAAATCATCTTCAAAAACATTTTTGTCACTTTTGTTCTTCAGTTTTCATTAAGGCCATTGAAATTTTAAGTACAGTCTTTGCAAGTGAAATTTGTCTTTTGCCAAGTTTTAACTTTTGAAGGTGATCAGACTTCTGAAGATGTTAAACTGTGCTATAGCTGAATTGACTGGTTTTTGAAGATGAATGGAAATCATAGCCTTTATGCACTTACTAGATTCTCTTTTGCTTAGATATGGAATATGACTAAAATTTTTTAATTTGTTCAGTTTCTTTACTTTATCATTAGATATGAATGTAAAATGTAATGTTTTGAGTTTTCCATGGTAAAATCTAAACAATGTTATAGTGAAAAATGTACTGCACTTTTTCAGGAACAAATCAATTATCACAGGCTCATCAATTCAGAGGAGGGTTTGGGCTGGAAGACACTTTAAAGATCATCCAGTTCCAATGCCTCTGCCATGGGCAGGGGGACTTACACTAGACCAGGTTACACAATGCCCCATCCAGCCTGGTCTGGAACACCTCCAGGTATGGGGCATCCACAGCTTCCCAGGCTAACCTGTTCCAGTGCCTCTCCGCCTTCTTCCTTATATCTAATCTAAACCACCCTCTTTCAGTTTAGGGTTATTCCCCCTTGTTGTTTCACTACATACTTGTAACAAGTCCCTCTCCAGCCTTCTTTTAAGTCACTTTTAGATACTGGAAGGCGGCTTCTCCTCTCCAACTTGAATGACTTTCTCCATAATAGAGGTGCTTCCAACCTGGGATCAAATTTGTGGCCCTCTTCTGGACTCGTTCTAACAGGTCAATGCATTGGGGGCTCAAGAACTGGATGCAGCATTCCATTCTGCAATTCCTGTTTTGGAGAAGTTTAAGAAACTCGGTAAATTCTTCATTTTTTCAGAGAATGATGAGTGTCATCAAAAAGATAATTTGTTCTAAAATTTAATAAATACCACCCTTTCTCTAATTTTTAGGGGCCTACAGCTTATTCAAAAAGAAACTG
This sequence comes from Alaudala cheleensis, assembly GCA_013398995.1. NCBI lineage: Eukaryota > Metazoa > Chordata > Aves > Passeriformes > Alaudidae > Alaudala > Alaudala cheleensis. Next base: position 123,926 of record VWYE01011476.1, read on the forward strand.
TACTCCTCTATATTCCAAAGGGAAGAAAATAATACCTAGATAATTGACATAATTTTCCATTACTTTCAGAGACTTTGCAGAAAATTGAACAAGTGAAATAATGCATAATTACAGGTCAATAGCTATATGATATCCAAGGTCTCTAACTGTTTCAGACAATCCCATTTCATTTTCACGTTTCATCCCTGGTTTTTGTCTATATGAATTTACAAGAACAGCAGTATCGCAGTAGTTAGGTTTTTCTTGGATGATACTTTAAAGCACTCTCATTCTAAAATATGACAGGAAAAATGGCATCAAAGATTAGATGTCAAATTTCTCTTAGTGGTTACACAAAATATAGTCTCACTCTAATTATATTTAAATCAATCAATCAATAATAGATCATGTATAAGCAAATATAAAGAAATGTATTTTTCTTTTTTTTTCCTATATGCAAATTAAATATTTGGCCCAAAAAGCCAATGTTGCTTGCTCTTCTGCATTTGTCTCAAATGGCTTTTACTCATATTTTACTCAAGTTACTACTCTTAAAATATCCTGAACTCCTTATTTAAAAACTTGACTTGCAGCACCCTTTATGTCAGTTATTGAATGTGAGTTTCCATGGAACTAGAAATGGAAAATTCATAAACTCAAACGAGCAGACAAAGGTCTGGATTCAGTTCAAATCACTACCCCATTACAGAAAAATTGGCTGCTGTTCCCATAGTGCTGAATCCATCGACATCAGTGCTCGGTACAATCTATGTGTCTGAAATAGATTCGAGGTCAGTCTCTCAAAAGAAGACAAGTACTTTTTGTCTTCCAAATGGCATATCTGGGAATGCTTGGACACCCAGAGTACAGGGCTTTTTAAGACTTAAAGGTCAAATTGGAGGCAACTAGAAAACATAAATGATTTTTACTGTAGGCAATGTTTGAGTTGCTGGTTAAGAGTGAGGTGAGTTTTGAGTTGATTAGCAACCATTTCAGCAGACAAGATTTGGCTAATTGCTCACTTTCTAATCCAAGAAGCTAGGGCTCTAATCTGGTCTCTGAGGCCTTCTGCTCTGCACTGGTGAGGTCACACCCAGATTCACAGAGATGATTAAATGAAAGCTGCGGGTACTTTTTAGCATAGAGAAGAGAAGGCTTGGAGGAGGGAGATCTCATTGATGCATATAAATACCTGAATTATCTTTGTTAAGGGTCTGGATGATGACCCAGCAAGTTTGCAGATGACACTAAACTGTGATGAGTGTCTGATTCCTGAAAAAGTCAGATGAATCAGAAATTTATAGTATATTTGCTTTCACATCTTCAAGAACTGTGTTGGTAAGATCCATGCCTTGATAGTCACAAGGACCATATGTGGTATAGGAATCCCAGCAAAGGTTACTGTTCATTGAGAATAAGTTCACATGGCTTAGACAGTGTTGTTGGTGAAGAATTTGTTGATCTGTTAAAGAGTAATCTTTACTGCAAAGCTGGTATTGTGCCAACACTAATCAGCTTAAACAATATGTGTATGTCCAAGATGAAATTGAAAAGTAACTCAGAAATAGAAAATAAACAGTTCAGAGTAGAAAATAAGAGTCATTAATAGCACAGCAGTTCATATATTAATGACTGGTTATTTGCAAAGCCGGAATGTGAAATCACTTTAACAGAAATAAAACTCCTGATAGAGCTATAAACTGTAATTTTATGTTTAAATAGCATTGATAATCAAGGTAACAGAGAGATATGAGTTATGATGAGAGACATTCAGAACATAGGAAACTCTCCAAACAATATTTATTCAACCCTAGCCACTAGTGTCTAATAGAACATTAAAATTTTGAAAGCAAAAACTATTAAAGTACCAGGAATGATACCTACAGCTGAGCATATGCTAGGATGCATTTATAATTATTTAACTTGTAATCTTTTGTTTCCCATTGTTAGCTAATTGCTGACCTCCCTCCGGTTAAATTACCCTTTTTACTTTCTCGTTAAGACTGTGTAGCTGTCTAGACAACAAGATGCATCTAGATAAAACTAACATAGAAAACCATTGACTCCCAGCTATGATCAAAGTCAAGTCCTGTTTGTGAGGAATTGTAAATGTCACATTTCATGATTAATTTAGAAAAACCCAGGTCTGGAATCTATTTCTGGCCAAGGTGAAGAGATGATGAACACACATCTCTTTCTTGTAAGGAACATCCCTGGTTTCTGAGGGAACAAATTTTTCAGCCTTTTTTTGGAGTAGCATAATTTGATTAATGAATTATGGAGTAATATAATTTTACTAAAAATTTTTGAGCAAATAACTCAAATTGTTGAATCTAATTTTATGATGAAAAAAGCTAACCATAATTCCCTAAAAGCAAAGAGTCAAACAAAAAAGTGGGTTTTTTCTTTTATTATTCATATCATCCATGCTTCCAACACATATCTAATAGCAAAAGATAACTAAGAAAAGGTTTTAGAATACTAAGACGATCAGAACTCAGTGGTACTCAAAACTATTTTTGACAATAGACCTTCAAAATCTTGAAAAGTCCTCAAAATAACTTGCTTAGTGAGCAAAAATAGAAAAAAAAATTAACTCAAGCTACTTACCCTCTGTACCACAACACTGAGCTACCCTTCAGTATGCCATAAATATCTACTTGTAAATCAATGTCAGTTTGTTGCACCATTAGCAGATATTTTTAATCTGACTCACTGAGTTGGGTCACTGAAGCATATGACTAGAAATATTTTCATCAGATTTACTCCCATATGCCACTGATTTCTCCAGTCTATAAGCACATAGCTTCTGAGTATGCTGGTTTATCCATCTTTTCTAAAATTTTATCCATGTGTCTAGTGGCATTACACACAAAAGTGAAAATATTTCTTCTAGAAATGTTCATCCTGGCTTAGTATGCTACAAAAACATACTAAATTATCATAACACTAGCACTACAAGAATGTTACAAAACCTAATTAAATATAGTTCATAGAGTACTTTTATTTCTTTAAAGTGATTATTATTCTTATCTTTTTCTAGTTAAGGACTCCCTTACAAAATAGCAAATTATTTCAGCTAAAACTCAGGGTAAAATCTCACTTGAAATTATAATAATTTATCAGTTTTAATTAGTAAATACCAGTAGAGTTTGCATAGAATATAAGAATTAAGAAAGCAACCAAACTGGAAATGAAAGGGTTTAATCTCCACCAGTATTTCTGTATTAGTATGTGAAGACTTTAAAAATAATATACCTGTGTTTTACATTAATTTTACAATATAAATATTTACACGAGGAAAATTAATAAATATTTACTTTTCTGTAGTTCAGACAAGATAAAGGAGCAGAACCATTAATGAACTGCATTACTTAATACAGTGCATTTTTAGAGGAAGAGGAATCACACTGTCACAGTAAAAGCAGTCTAGTTTGTCTTGAGACAAACAGATATATAAATGGGGTGAATAAATTTAAAATTGAAACAAACAAGTTTCTAGAAACTTCTGCAGTGATAGAATAATCTTTACATTTGATAATGATAAGCAGCGTCCTTTAGGAAACCTATGACAGGGATTGTTAATATGGTAGCAGAGAGAAGAGGAACTCTCTGAATTCTGTGCTTATGTGGATGATGCTCCTGTTTCAAATATATTTCCTCAAGAACTTTTGAGAATTGTCCAAGCGTCACATGTCTGAGGTTTTCAATATTAAAAAAGTACAATTATGTTCCCATGAAGAAATTAACACTTGTTTAGGTATATTAGTTTTAGACCTAGTGCAAAGATGAGAAGACAAATCAATGTAATCTTAGAAATTCTTATAGTTTTAACTACAATTAAAAATAAACAGTTGAAAGTTTAAGGAATAGGATTAGCTTCTTACTTCACCCCTCAATGTAAGTCTAGCAAACTGACGAAAAGAGGACAGACTCTTCGATGAGGTTTGTTCTTCCAAACACACATGAACATTTCCAAGGGAAAAGAGCTGATGTTTTTCAGGTACAGTTCCTTTGACTAAGCATGTATTTTGGGAAGGTGGGGACCTAAATAGATAAATAAAAGTATCATTTTTTTCTCAGTGTGCTACAATCCATTGAATCAAATCCCTGAACAGCTGCTATGCATTCCCATTAGGGCCTTTCTAGGTTTGTTTGCTTGAAGAGTAGCAAAACAAGTATTCTCATTACAAGTGGTCAATTGATTAAGCCACTTTCCTAGATTTAGGAGATATGAGTCAATTTTTGTTAATAAGAGTCTACCTGGATAAGAATGCATAACACTTTGGTTAAAAATCGATTTAAATGTGAATAGCTGCTGCCATGTCTCTGGTAGCACCTCTACATTTGGCTGTTTGTCCTAGATAATCTAATAATATGATTATCTATTTTATGCTGGTGTCTTGAGTGTGAGAGAAGGCATTACTTTCAAAAAAGTTTCTGACAATATAGTAAAAAGCAGTTAGTAAAAATGTAGATAAGGTGACAGTCCACTTGCCATGTGGTACCAGCAAAACTTTTATTTTGTTGAGAAAGAGAGGAAATTATGTTGTCTCAGCTGTCTTAATATGATATTGTGTCAAACTATAGTTGCTTAGGATAGTGGGATCCCCTATTTCATCATAAAAAAAAAAATCCTCATCTTTAAAGGCAGAAATGCAGTACTGCCTCAGATACTAGATATTAAGGCATAATTTAAAACATTCTTGATAATATGGTATTGTTTTATACTCAGTTGTGTTTTAAGTTATGCGATTGACAGAACTTTAACTTGGAGTATTAAGGAAATACCTTCTGTACAGCCCTTCTATTGCAATCTCAGATCTATGAATATGACTTGCTTGAAGTCAGATTATAGGTTTTAATATGTTTCACTCTTTTTCTGTAAAACCACATCATATTTTCTGTGGGTTTTCTCATTTATGAAAGAAAAAAGTAATAACAGAAAGAGGAAAGTAAATGAACGGATTTTTAAGCAGTCGTATGGTTTAGGTTTATTTTTTCTTCTGATTCCAACACATGGGCAAACTGCTGTCAGCAAGTGCCAAGCTGCCTGATCATGGGTCTGACTAGCTTTAGCATTTTTTGTCTGACATGGTAGTCATCTTCTTGCATCAACTTCAGATGTCAGCAGCAATGAGGGTCCTTGTTTTTTCTGGAACTATAAAGTTGGAAAAGACCATCTGCTCAGCCTTCTGTTATCTGAACTCTTCCCTAGAAATAGTTTTCAAGAATATATTAAGAGCTGCAAAGAAAGAGATAAAGTGTAAGATGTTGGTAAGATAATTTTAACCCTTTCCTTTCACGAGATATATATTTTGTTTGATATGTTGCAGCAATGAAAACCAAAAGCAAATGTGTGTAGTTCACAGCCATTTGGTTTATGGCATTGCATTATTCAGCACTACAATTTTTACCTTATAATTAAATGTTTTCTGTACAGTTTTAAATGTTATTGCAATATATCCAATACTTAAGATTCTTTTGATGTTCTCTTCCCATACAAAGTTTGGAAAGTGTGCATTCAGCAGTAATCTCTGCCAGAACAAGAAATCTACTAGAACACTCTCAAAATAGTAACAGATGAGATATAGATTATGGAGTAAGTAATGAGTATGGATTTAATGAAAATTACTCTGTACAAAGCATTTTCTTTTTTTTTTTTTTAAAGATCCTCTCCACAATTGCTTACAGTTTAGCTTATATACACAGGTTTTTTTTTTATTCACACTTTGTGGGCTGTATGCCCTGTTACCAAATTCAGCAATGACAGCACAACACAGAAGTTATCTAGCAGTGTACAGAACATTGGGGTCCCAAATATGGACAGTGCCAAATACAAAGTTAATTTTGAAAGCCAGCAAATGAGAGTTCTAGTTTATGAGAGCTGCAGTAAGTATAAAAGCAAATTTATTTTAAATTTCAGTATTTATACAGACAGAAATCTCATAGATATCTTATTTAAAAGGTTTCACATCAAACAGGAATGAAGCCTGTGGGAACATTTCCCCTGTCTTGAATGAACTGTGGATAAGGATTTAGCCACTCAGTGCTCAGGAAACATGAAATATCATAGGCTATAGAGCTATTAGGTTTTTCAATCTGGTCTTAAAGCAATGGTTTCTAACACTGAGGTTTTTTCCCTATTTTCTTTCTTAGGAAAACTATTATTACTTGGAAAAAGAGAAAAAAGTGTGATTACGTTTTCCACAGAACAGAATTAGTTTGAAATACACTGTCACAACAATTTGTCTTGTAAACCTTATGCTCATGTGATGGAAGCTTTTAAAAAGTCATATATCAGCTCAGTGTTATATGGAGTATCTACTGTTCTCCTTTGTTTTTCAAACTCAAACAAGACAGCAGGAAAGATTTTCATGGTTTGTTTCATTAAGAAGACATATGACTGGTAGTGTGCCAGCACAGTTTTATTCACAGTTGATGAAAGAGCATTAGAAGATATAAGCAAGAAAAAAACCCACATTGTATTCAGTGCTTGGCCTTTTTATATTATTTTAAAGCAACTTTGTAAAGTAAACCTTGTAAACATTACTGAAAAAATTACAAATGACAATTTTTGATATGGTCATTTGAAAGTAATCCCTACTTACTTTCACAATCAAGGTAATAAACTAGTTTAGTGAATTGAAAAATTAAGATTGTTGAGTAATTTTAATTCTAGCATTAACATCTTAATGAAAAAATTAGCCATTAAAAAAACCCCATTATCTTAATTATTGGAATTAATATGAAACCATGCTTTCATTGAGAAAAGATATTAATTTTAAAATTACACTTCATAATTATCTAAATAGTAAATAATAATAAATCCTACTGTCATTTTTATTTTGTTATAATACAATATATGTGATTATATTGTTTATTTATTATATTTTATAAAGTTTATTATTGTTATTGTTATTTATAATTTTATTAAAACTGGCTCAGAACACAAGAGTCTTCTTTCTAATTTTCTAGTCCCGTATTGAACAAATGCCCCGAAACAAAATTTTTCCAGAATCTTTTTACACCCAATCACTTGGACACCCTTGCATGTTTCCCTTCAGCAGAGCAATGTAAGGATGGAAGTCAGATCCTTAACTATGCCACTTCTGGGCTATGCAGGACGAGGGATGAAGGGATTCTTAAGGGATTCTTTATTCTTTATGAGAGGTCTAGGCCACTCTGGTCTAATTGGAAGCAAAACCTCTATGTGGCCCTTGAAGTTTGAATCTATATTCTGGTAGTTCATTGCATGCTTGGGAATTTGCAGTCTTCCTGGCAGTCATGGGAGAGACTCCGGAGAGAAAATCTTTGTCTCTGCTGACCTGTCTGGAGCATTACTCTACTGATCCCAAATGCAAGCAATATGGATACAAGTAAGACTAATAACAAGTGCTCTATTTTACATATGCAACTGCATAAATTTCTCTGCTTCTGTTAGGGTAGGATTCTCATTTTTTATAGTCAATATTCTCCTCCAAACCTTAGCACCATTGATCTCTCCCATGCTGACATCTCCGTTCTTTTTCCTTCTCTTTCCATTAAGAACTTGTATTTCTATTGCTGCGTAAAGGTCTAGGTTTTTATGCTGGGAAGCAGCATTAGTATTTACCTTTTTGGTTTCTGATGCACTATATTTCTCTTCAAGGAGCTATGAAATCCTCCTTCTTCTCTGCAGTGGCTGTTACATACTACACGTTAAAATATCCAAAAAACCCCAAAACAGAAACAGATGTTATATGTACAGGGCTTATTTTTTTACTGTAGACAGCCGAGATATAAGAGAAATCAAACACTCTTGTAATAGCTTGCACATGAACAGTTCTCTCAAATTAACTCAAGGGATTTTCATAGTGTATATACTTCATTTCAGATACACCTATTGCCCACTTAATTTTATAAAAATAGTCAAATAAATTTATGATCAAAATAATAGAATACGTTGTGAAATTGGAATCATCAGAATGCATTTTCTAAGATAACTCTCCTTGATTTTAATCTCTTCTTTATACAGTACATTTGAAATAGGTAGTTTTTGTTACTTCAAACACCCAGAAATATTATGCAAGTGATGGTAGCTATAGGTATCTATTTCAAAAGAGCAATAAGATCAAAACAGGTCCATTTTTTCGGTGGGAAGGCATCAAGTACATCCAATGTTGGGCGTGCAAAGGTCTCTGCTATTCAACCAGAATTATTTCAAAGACCATACTTCTGGTTATCATGTTCCTTTACTTGTATTTGGTTAAATATGTAGCAATCAAAGTTAATAAAATCAAACAATTTTTCCTTGTTATATCATCATATTTATCTATTTGATTAATATATCACTCTCAGATCCTCACAGTCTGCAGTCTTTTCCCAGTAAGTTACATGTTAAGGAAAGATGTCAAAAACTTGTCAAAATTGTGAAGAAGAGTGACACACAATTTCAGGATGGGAAGGAGAAAATAATCTATCTCTTGAAGTAATTTATTATCTCTACACAATTAGGAAACTTTTAATTAAAGGGTAAGAATTATTATCTTCTCAAACAAAACAATGAGTGCAGTGGGGTGTAATGATCATCTTATCAGTTTTAATTATCCCAATGCCTCACACTTGTCTTTCCTGGCACTGACATATCATTCTTGAATTGTATAGATCAACAGAAATGGCATGCTTTTTTATGCTGTTTTGTTACTCTCAACCACAGCTAATGTTTCTGTTTGCTTGGTAATATTTAAAAATGAATGAAAAATTTATGAAGTTTCTTCCTGGTCCCTGTGATATTTGAAATTAAAAACTCCTGTTTAATTTCCAGTGAAATGCATTATCCTGGTGTCATGAATTGCATAAAAATTATGCAGGTACCAACATTTTTTTCCTAAAAGTATGTTCATAATTTTTCTTTAAGCTCAAAATCCCAACTAACTGTCCCCAAATGCTATAAAATTTATTGCATTAAGTTGGTCCTAGGTTTTATTTTTACTTAAATGAGATTAAATTGTTAAAGAATTTTCTGTTTCACTGGAATAGTTTGAATTTGTGAAGTAAATATTTTGAGTCATAAAAATCCACTGCATTCCATTGCAGGCACATAAATAAAGCTAAACTAAAGCAAACTAGAAAATTTCAGCAGTGTGAAGTCTGGCCTGTCTGGCGTCCATCTCCAGAGACCTTCAGTTTTCTTTCTCATTGGGGACATCATATTTGATAGAATGAACATAAAAATGAAATTTAATTATCACCTTGAAAAGGGTTTGCAAAAACAAAAAAAAAAATTACTGTAATTGTGGGTTTTCATGAGAGGGTGGCTTGCTCTCCCCAAAATGTGTAATAGTGACAGGAAGAAATTGTCTAGTTTATGTATTTATAGTTGTAAAATACAACATTTTTCTGTTCAGAGGTGGCCATATTGTGCTGACTCTTAGCCCAGGACACAGTTGCTAAATTTTCAGGGAACAGGAAAGCTGTCAGGGATTGTTCAGATTAGCAGCCAATGAAAAATATAGACCATCAATGCTTTTTAGAAGAGAAACCAAATATGGACAGAAGACAGTAAAAAAGGTAACTATTGATTTGGGTAAGAATTGTGTGCTGCTCCAATCTTCTCTTCCATTTTGTTGTTTTAGGTTAGTAAATAAAAAAAAATTTAAAAAAAGAACAAAACATATAAACACTACTTTCTTTATGGAAAAACAGATATTAATTATATAAGCCCACCTGACAGGTAAACCCACAGGATTTATTACTTTAAATGTCAAAACTCAGATCAGGAAATTTCAAGGATAAGAGGGAATAGAAACCTGTAAAGTGTTGCACAGGAGAAATTACATCAACAGCATGTTTTCTGCATTCTGAATATAAACTTGCCATATATTCTACAATGTCAGATGGGCAAAATCATTATGAGGATTACTACTTTCTCCTGACATTACTACCATATTATTTCCTGATGGATAATCCTTTAGATGTCTATAATTAATCAGCATCAGAAATGTGACTTAATTCTTCTGTGTCTACTAGTGATATTATGTCTGATGTGTCACTGAGTCAGTGCTTTTAGTGATACCTCATGCAGAAACATCAGAATGAATAACATAATCAATAGCTCTTGGGTGAGTGTTCACCCATAGACAAGACTATTGGGTACTTACTTTGTGTTCAGTCGTCAGTTGTTTATTGACTTGCTTTAAGGTTTAGTGGGAAGTCAGTGACTTAAGAGGTACATAAAAAACCCAGCTGTGATGGTTCACTTTTCTGATGTCCTTGGAAAGGCTGACAAAGAAGTGTGAGCATGTGCAAGATTTTAATTACTTTCAAAAAAATAGATCCAGGATGAGGCATGCTGTGAAACAAGCCACCTGAAGATCGTTGCATTTATGAAACAAATGTAATTACTATTACATATTGAAACCAAGTTCAGACAATTTAGCTACAATCTGATATTCATAATTGTATGGTTTTTAATAAGCCCAGGTTGTCTGAGATCAGAAAATCCTTGCAAAGTCCTTGGCAAATGTGAAGTAAGAACAGAATGTTGCACAATACTTATTTTAACTGTTTCATGACTGGATTAAAAAGTTGTAGTTATTATGAAATAAGAACCAAGGTAGGGGTAAAATTATGGCCAAAAATTTGATGGTTTTAAATTGTATGTCACTGTTTTCAGCAGTAGGCTATACAGTTTATGAAATTGTATTCCTTGACCTTCCTCTTTAGAAAGAGAACATGTAACAAGAATGGTGGAAAAGCATTCAAGAGGTGCACACACTTGATTGTTTTCATTTTGCTGTCTTTAAGAAAATGTCCGAGTATAGTTACAAACATTTACCTCTCCTCATTCCTGGAAATTTAGGCAAATAAATATAAAATACTAAGAGAAGTTCAGAAATCTAATTTGCCATTTGCAGTGGTAGTGCAAAAGATTTTGTTGGGTTTCTTTTAATCTGATCAGTGTCTGTAGACTCTGTTTGGATACCTCACTTTTTATGTAGTGACAATATAAATGGTAATTTTATGATTATAGTTATCAGTGTCCCACGTGACAGTAGTCCTCTTTTTATAATTATGGCAGAGCACTATAGAAAATGACATGCTATTTTTCCTGAAAAAATAATTTTGGGTACATCACAGAGAACTTTTTTAAAAGCACATGTATATTTCTATCATATTGGATGTCTTCCTTCTCTTCATTCATTGAAATAACCTCATGTACTGTTTTCCTTTTGAGTACGGTCTTATGGTTACAGCTTGAACTGTTCAGTCTCTGATTTGGCAGGTCTGAAGAGTTCAATTCATAAGTGTGGAAGATGTAATGCCATTTATCTTGGAATAGAGACAGCATTTAAATACAAATATCCTTTGCAAGAACTGAGACAACAGCACACACATTTCAACATAGGGCAAAAGCCATTATTTCTAGAATATAACAAGAAAAGGGCATACAATACTTGACATCCCAGATCCTCATGTATTTCCTTTTTCCACTTGTCAAGTAGTCAGTGAGAACCAATTAAGGCCAGTATTTCTTCAGGGTAAAAAGATAATTCTCTGCTCAATTACTCAAAAGTGATATAGCTCTCCATTTTCACTTGTCTTTCCACTCTTCCTGTTTTATATTTCAAGTTCCCTGATAACTAAATCTCCTCTTTACCTGATTTTTTTTAAGCAGGGAAAAGTACCAAAATTTAATCTTAATTCTTTTTTTTTTCTCTTAGCAGTCAATTCAGTGCAAGTCTGAGGTTTATTTTTTGTATAAAAACATTATTCAACTTTTTTCTACACCCAAACTTACTAGTTTATTTCCCAGTTATTTTATCAATTTTTCTGCAATTTAATATAACATTTACACATAGCAAATAGCAGCTTAAAATGTTACGGTGAGGACCCAGTTGTAAAGCAAGATAAGATGACAATGCATCTTTATGTAGAAGATCTGTCCCTCAGAGTGATTATACATCTTGTGTTTTAAGGAGAAAAAGTCTTACTTAATTCATTTGTCACAGTAAGGGAAAACTTCAATCAATCAAACCTTCCCATGGAAGCACTAAGGTTGTAACTGATGATTAAATCCAGCTCCTTTTTTTAATAGTATTCAAAGAAAAGAGGGTTTCTTAATAAGAAATACAGCTGTTCCTTGGACAAGACCCAATAAAATATCTTTAGGAAAAAGCATTCAAGTTAAATATTTTGCCAGTTAAAATGTGACATTAGTCTAAACTTCTGTATTTCCTACTTGCAACCTTAAAACACTGAAAGAGAATGAGAGAAAAAAATTCCAGGACATTACAATGGAGATGTACTTCTTTCCTGGAAATGGTTTGTGAGTACTGAAGGCAGAACACATCTTTGTTTTTCATTAACTATAGGCTCATTTGTCATGGACAAGAATTCTTCTATGAAGGCTGTAAAACCTTCATATTCTGGCTTTCAGGAAAGTTCATTCCTGTCTCACTAAGTTATAAATAGAGGAGGACTCAGTTCTCACAGAGATTAGCTGCTTGTGGTGAGTTCTTAGCTACTGAAGAGATGAAGGTGAGCTTCGGAGCTGCGTGTGGAACAAAAGACAAGGCTGTTCTTTTGAGCTTAGGCACAGGCCAGCATGACTTCCAAAAGAGAACTAGAGAGGAAGACTCCTGCAAAAAAGAACCACTGTGCTGGTATTTCTTTCAGAACCTTTACTAAGATAGTTTTTTGATGGATGAACATGCAATGGAGATAAAAATCTGGAAATTAGAGAGCGAATTACATTGTTACACACATTCTTCCATGTATAATGCCATGTGTAATGGCATTTCTGAAAAACAGAATGTTAATAGTCTTTGCTGAAAGCTATGACAAACATTATGTTCTGATCTCAAGAAATGGTAGTATGAATTTCTTTAGAAACTTTAATACTGGGAGATGTTGAAAATCTTTTAAAATCTTATAAAAAATTTCTTCAGAAAGAAAATAGCAAGAAAGATATCTGAATTGTAAGAGAACTGTAGATAGAATCATCCCATATGTTCATATATTTGTCATATAAAGTTGAAATTTAAAATCTAAAAAATCGTAACTCTCACAATAGGTGTCTGTCAGGGTGTAGCTTGCACCCTGAATTCATGTTAATTTGATCAATGTGTAGCCATAATGATCATGAACATAATAATTATATCACTAAAAGCTTTAATTTGTTAAAATTTTATTTTCAGGTCTTTAAAAATAAAAACAGCTTTAGCATTAGCTCCATTTACTATACTTGTACCCATTCCCTCATGTTACAGAAACTCTGTCCAAAAAACAACCTGTATAAATTGGTCGCTCTGGTTGGGATCTTCCTCTGACCAAAGATCCCCTGTAGAAGTATCAAACTGAAAGGCACAGTTTATGCTGAACATTTATGCGAAGTGACTTGCCCTAAAACTGGCAACTGTTATCACTTCAGCTCCTTTTTAACAAGTAATTTGAAATAAAGACAGTGAGTAATTATAAAACCAAAGCAGAACAAACACAGGGAGAAAAGAACTGGAAGGATACTATGAATTTTAATAAACCATAACAGAATCATTTGGATATATAAAATGTGCTTTAACTACCTAATACAACTTACCATTATGTAACAAACTTGTAGTTTGTAATATATCAGTTTTTTTAGAAAAGAGAGATGGCAAATTATATATTATTTTTATATGATTATCATAACATTCTTTGTTGAGTAATTTAGATTCCATTGTCCTGAAAACATAGACTTTTTATTTGTTCTTATCAAAATCTGATGTGAATTTTAACGAATTCAAGTCCTATAACCTAATAAACTTCTGGATCTTTGTGCTCTCATTTAGCAAAATTTCTTGCCATAAAACCTTATGGGTAAAAGAATCTTCATATTTGAAATGAAAGAAAACTTGAATATAGAGATTTAAAGCACTCATTTTGATGTCTCACAGTGAGCTCAGCAAACAAAGTCTGTTAGTCTGTTTATAACTTTTCTATGACTAAAGTGAGATTCTTTATTTGTATTAAGATGAAAAGAATTTGGACCATGAATTTGCAGAGTTACTGTTAAATTCTCATTTTCATAATTTCAGGTTTTTGGTGTTACAAGATCTGTTAGAGCATGCAAGTAAGGTAGAAAACTGAATAAAGTATTCAGTTATAGAATCATATTATAATTTAGGTTGGAAGAGACTTGCAGAGGTCATCAAGTCCAAACTCCAGCTCACAGCAGGTTGAACTGGATTAGATTGTTTGAGGACCTTTCTGATCAAGCCTTTGACACCTCAGAGATTGCACAATCTTTTAAATTATTTGCTGTAGTGTTTTACCACCCTCACAGTGATTTTCTTTTCCCCCTTAATCATGATTTCCCAAGTTCTGACTTGTGTCCATTGTCTTTCATCCTATCACTATGTAGTCTCATGAAGAAGAGTTAAGCTCCATTTCTTTAAATACTCCCACTGGGGAATTGAAGAAAATAATGAAACATCTCTTTAATTTTTCCTCTTAAGGTTCAGGAAACCCAGGCTTCTCAGCTTCTCCTCATGATAAGCCTGGAGTTCCCAAAATCTTTCTTTCTTCTTTCTTTTTCTGAAGTTAAGGATGATATTTGAGATGCTTCTGTGATCAGATATCACCAAGAACTTTCAGAGATGTCTGAGGCCTCATAACATCATCAGCCACCTTCTGTAGCATCCCTTGTTGTAGTCTCTCTGGACTTAATCACATTCAGTTATAAGTGCTCCCTAACCCTATCTTCCTTCACTGTGGGCAACATTTCATTCCCAATAAACACAATTGTGTCAAAAAAGGCCTGAGAACAACTTTTATGAAAACAGAAAGACAAAGAAGCCAATAAGTATGTTGTGTTCTTTGACACTTGGTTCCCTGCCTTGTTGAACAGTAGGCCTCAATCTTGATGTAGGTTTCCTTTTTCTGCAAAGGTCCATACAGAAGTTCTTTCAATTGTCTTTTTTATAGCTTCAGCTTCAGGTAGTTTTTGGAATTTTGAGAGTTTTTCCCAGCATCTTATTCCTTTACCTGTTTCCTCAGCTATCTCCGTCTTCTCTTCAGGTCATTTTAAAGTCCTTCTCTCTAGAATTATCAAGCCTGCTGGCAAAGATGCTCTTTTCCCAGTTTTTCAGATGGACCATGTAGGAATTCGCATTCTTGAGAAAAAAAGGAAGCCCAATGACATCATCTGCACAGCAAGATGTTGAGCTAAAGGTGCGTGCAGTCTTACTTGGCTGCCTTCTCCCTCACTGGATGGACTGAGGAAAACATCATCTTGATCCCTGTACCCAGAGCTTACCACTTCAACTGCTTTTTCTTCTTGTTCTTTCCTCTGTTTCTGCCTATCTGACTTTTTTTGTTTGACTAGGGCTTTTTTGATAATGGGGGTCAACAGCAACTCTTTTCACTCACCAAAGCAAATTTATATTATTCACAGACTTATAAAGAAGGCTTAATTTGCAAATATAAACAGATATTTTTTGAGAAATTAATCTCAAATTAGAACTATATATTCAGATATTTAGAACTATGTTTGAAATGTAGGGTTGCAAATATGAAATGAAAGTAAAAAGGAGATAAAACCTTTTCAGGAATAAGTTTCACCTACAAAAATTATGCTGTGATCTGTCAAAAGTAGACAGCAGTTCTCTGTAAGGATTCAGAAGATGATTTTTTTGAGGTTTTGAATTTCTTGTTTAATATAGCTTTTTTTCTCTGTCTTATGAGGAAATTAATGTATTTAAAATCATGGAAAATAAGTTTTTCTCTGTTTTATTACTCTCAGTTTGGCATGTCTAGAATTGCTAGCATTAACTCTTCAACTTGCCTTAAAATGCTGATCTATTCTGCTTTTTATTATATAGAAAAGAAACCCAAAGCTTTCACCCAGTGTATATTTTGAATCATAACAGTGGTTTGTACTCTAACAATAACTGACAATATATTGCAATATATATTCAAAATTTTTATAGATATTTTTATTTCTGTAAATAGAGAAGATAAAATATGGGAATAGGAAAGTGTCTAGATTAAATTAAAATTTAATGAATAGCATTGGTTTAGCTCCAATTATAAGGCTAGGTTCAGCCTGCATAATTTCATGAATAGCCTGAGACAAAAAATTTTTATGAGATTCTCAACCACAGATTTATCTTGGCTTTGAAAGAAAGGGTATGTATTATGTTGAAGGCTCTCTGCACTTGTTTTCACAGGCAGAAGGAAACAAAATCCAGGCTGTGTGAATAATTAGGAAAAAAAATAGGCAGCTTTATGATAGTGTTATTTTTTACTTCAGTCCCACACAGTCTTTCACATTGATTTCTTACATTCTTATCCTGAGGCAGAAAAAACCATGCTCAAATATCTCATCAGCCTGATAATATGAAAGGGATTCTGTACAAACAAACATAGTAAAAACACACAAAAAAAGGAAAAATCATAGGGTGCCAGCAGCCTAACAGAATGACAGGTAGCACATAATTAAAGGAATTAAGGTAAATTGGAAACCATACAGGGACAAAATCTTTTTTTAATGGTACCAAACTTTGACTTACTTGCAAACATGCTTTATTTCTACATTGCTCTGTCTACTCTTGATAAGGAGTCCTTCTGATAGACCTTTATAAATTGGACCATATGGAGCCGTCATTTTCCTGTATGATCAGAGAATCATAGAAGGGTTTGAGCTGGAAGGCACATTTAAAGGTAATCGAGACTGAGCTCCCTGCAATAACAGGGACATCTTCAACTAGATCAGGTTGCTCAGAACACTACCCAATGAGACCTTGAATGTTTTTAGAAATGAAGTGCCTACCACCTTTTTCGGCAGCCTATTCCATGGTTTTACCCCTCCCATAGTTTAATTATCATTTCTTGGTGGAAATGATCCTAGAAACATGGAAGGAGAGTTGCTATATGTTTTCAGACTGTTTTTTAGAAAAATATTAGCTTCTCAACTTGAATTCAACATGTCAAACTCACAAATAATAAAATCACAGGATAAAGGGAAACATGGTACCACTTGTCAGATAAAATACAGAGGTCCCTTTATTTTTATTCTCAATAATTAGCCAATATTGGGACACAGTCTCATTCTGTTAGTTAGACTGTTCAAATAAAACAAATTAAGCCCACTGTCCAAGTGCTTACTTAGGGGTACTGATCATGGAGAATATCTAGACAAGTTAGCTATAAATCCATATACTGTAGAAGTGTGAAATTATACAAAATAGATTCACACTCTGATGCAGTATTTTAAAGTGTTTTCAAAAGAGAAATCAAACTTCAGAGTAATAGATCATCAGCATCTTATCTTGTAAAGCCATCTGCCCACAAAATGGATCTTATTAATGAAATAAAACCACTTTAAAATAAATTTGATACTGCATTTTTTACCCCCAAATGAATGTTTGAAAGTGACTCAGAGCATAGATGTTACATATAGTCAGTAGTATGCCAATAATGTTAATATTCTTTTCTCACTAATTCTCTTCTACTATTTTTGTAAACTTTAGGGAAATAATTTTTGGATAAAATGGTATTTTTCCTGCCAATTCAGAAGGCTAGCCAGCAACATAATTAGCTGATTAATTATTGTTTTCTTTGTGAAAGAAGTCACCTTTGAGATGAATTTGCTCAAACATGAAAAGCTGTATATTTGACATACACTTTTGTTCCCTGCTGGTGGAGTGCCAAGGAATCTATTTTGGTCTTGTTTTACTAGCCTACTTTAATCACTATAAAAATCACTCAAAGGATCAACCAATGTCTAGTTGACATAGGGCAAATGTCTTGAAACGTATATACAGAATTCCAGCTGAAACACTACAAATAGGGTTTTATCTTCCTAGTATTGCTGTAACATTTATGATTATCAGGCTTTCAAGTAAATCAGAAAAAGCTTTTTTTTTAATATCAAACTAGTAAATATAAAGAGCTTTTTTGCTCTTATTGGAAATTATACCGCTTGAAATACTCACCATAAAGTGTTTCCTCAGTTATGGGAGGTAGATCTTAATTAACCTTTCCAGTGCCCTTGCATTGTAGTTAATTAAACCTGTACAAACCACACTAGCTAAATTCTGAATTGCAAACTTACATTGATCAAAATGGTGAGTATAATCCCCTTTTGGAGCTTTCAACTGACCTTGCAATTTAGCATTATAAAGCTTTTATTAGTAATAGACACTTTTCAAGAAACAAGACCTTCATATTACAGTTTTCTTGGTGTATTTGGGCAGACATTATTTCTAGAGCAATTTGATGACAGTTACTGCTCCTATACTTTGACAGGTACCTTGAAAAATTCGGTATAAAACATATATACACGTTCCTGCACATAAACACAGATATAAGAATAGTCTTTAGATGTTTTCCTAGATGGGAATAAAATACTACTGACTATATCATTACAATTAGAGATAAAATGGAACATTAAATCTTTATACTGAATAGCAAAGCATACTGTATTTGAGACGATGTGAACAGGAGCATGTCTAAGAGCCAGTGAGATTTCAAGACCAAGGCAGCAGATCCATCTGAAGTTCAGGAACTACAGCATGCTGATTTGAAGCCAACTCCTCATATTTTCTTTCCCAACATGGTGTAAACATGGCAGCCCCAGGGAATTTGGGAGTCACTCACTTAGCCTTCTTATGTACATAAATACTCGTGTTCCTCTGCTTGCTCTCCCCTTGCTCTGTTCATTGACTACTGCAAAAACCCTTTTTGTTGTAAATAAAAGTAGAATTATTAGGAGGAGATTTATGTATGCAAGCACAGTGTTTACACCTGAATAGCTCTTCTTCATCAAAAAATGTCAAGCTACATGAAAAGACAAGAACAGAAAAGCTGTACAATACCTGCATTCTTATTAATTTTATTTAATTTAAACACTTGAAAGGTACACAAACAGTGTACAATTGAACAGAGATGTACAGAATTTTCCTTATTTTTTAATCTTCTTATGACTATCTTCGTGCTACAAATCTTAAAGCAAAATATCTCACAAACAATATTATTCTTTCATTGCATTAATCCTCAGCAGTTTCTCTTTGTTCATATGATGCTGATATGTTTTGTTTCCCCAAATGAAAAAATTTAGACTTTAGTTATAATCTAAGTAAATTCTTAGTGTATCAGTGTATATTCCATATTTCATTTAATAAGGAGAATGCATGAAATGACCAGAGTTGCGTTTACTGAAGATTGATTACAATAATGCAGAATTATACATAGATACAGTTAGGACATGATTATGTAATTTTATTAAGAGATAAAGTATCCTACACTGGTGGAAGCTGAATAAAAGCTCGAATGTATTTTATTAATATATATCATCCAGAATAAAAGCTTGGAGGGTAACAGATCAGTGACTACAGATCTGGAGGGTAGCAGATCTAGTCTGGAGTAGAATTGATTATTTACAATCCACAATATAGGAGCAAGCTCTTCTGAATATATTTTCAGCCTTACTGAGAAGAAGGACTCAGTTTCATGAGATCTCATAGGTAAGTCTAGGTCTGTTCCTTGCACAGTGTAATAGGTTTAGACTAAATTTACCTCAAAATCTGCAAACTGTAGTGTTCATACATGCTGGGGTATACCTTAATTAATGAACAAAGATTTTCTTAATCAGCATTAGAAAATAGTAGGTTTGATATTTTTTATTCAGACTTTCGTAGAAAAATGTTCTATAAATGATTGAGGAAGAGGGAAGCATTTTCTTTATCTCCTACAACATCTGCATGGAATGATATGGTAGTAAAAGACCTAAAGTGCTTCATTGGATTCTGATCCAGTAGAATGAGATTCTACATCCATAAATATCTGTCATATAGACCAAAGTTTTAATGCATCTCTCTTTCATTTCTCTGCTACTGGAATGTAAATAATTGTGTAGTCTCCCAGGCTACATTTACATTTACTTTCTCAACATTCTGCAGTGACCCGGAGGGATTGGATCCTCAGCTAGCCCATGTTGGTCACCAGGAAATACACTGAGTTTGCAACCATGGAAGGCAGGACAAAGAACAAAGGAATGGAGAAGAGAGCCTTCAACTTGATAAAAGTGCTTAGTTTTAGTAAAGGTTAATTCAAAGGTCAAATCTTGAAATTGTTATGCCAAGAACTCTCAGTAACTTTCGTATCAAGAAGATTTATTGGTCTGCTGACAAAATATAGAATGACTATGAACAACCTATATTGAGAAAGAAATGTAGACAAGTTGCACGGGGAGAAAAATCCTCCTTTTGAAAACACCCTCAAATTTAGTGATCACAGGACCTAATCTGATCTGTTCGGCAGGAAATGACTTATTTTCACACAATTTCTCAATGAGAAAGACAGTATTATCCACATTTTCTTGCTTGCTTTGAGCAGAAGGAGTGTGCATCTGTCTTCTTTCACCTCCAGCTCATAAAAAGGATGGGATGGACAGCTTCTATATTTGTTATGCATTAATTTACTTTAATAGAACAAGAGTTCAGGTGACCTCATTTCTCCTTTGATTAACTTATGAGCTTGGCATTTTTTCTTATCACATTTTTAATCTATGTGGTTTGTTCATTTGTGACTATAAATAAGATTATCTTTAAAAAATTCTTCTTGACTTTCAGCAAGGCCATTAAGTACCCACTTCACACACTGAGAAACTCAATAAAAATTTGCATTATAATGTTTAGGACATTGAGTTGCTAATAAAATAATTGAAAAATATCAGGAATATAATTTCTTTACATACATATGTTTTCATTATCACATTTCCCTGATAGGTCAGTGAGTGAACTATATTTTTTTATTTTCTGCTTTTAATATTCCTTTTATATATTTTTTTAAATTAGGGTCCAATTAATTTTAAAATAAATTTCTAGAGTTATATGAATAATTTCATTAAAATATTGATTTGGCTATTTGAATTCTCAAACGCATCAGTACTTTTAGATAAATGAGTTATTTTAAAATCTTAGTGAAAAGAGGCAGTCATATAGCTCCCAGTTTCAAAATCCATATTTGGCAAGTTAAACATTGGGGCTTTTGGGGGTAGCCTTTTTGGTTTCTGTTTTGGTCAAATGGCAGTCTTCTAATACATGCACCCTGATGCTAATAGGGAACTTTCCAAACATTTCACTTTAGTTTCCCCCCTNGCATCTCTCTTTCATTTCTCTGCTACTGGAATGTAAAATAATTGTGTAGTCTCCCAGGCTACATTTACATTTACTTTCTCAACATTCTGCAGTGACCCGGAGGGATTGGATCCTCAGCTAGCCCATGTTGGTCACCAGGAAATACACTGAGTTTGCAATTATGGAAGGCAGGACAAAGAACAAAGGAATGGAGAAGAGAGCCTTCAACTTGATAAAAGTGCTTAGTTTTAGTAAAGGTTAATTCAAAGGTCAAATCTTGAAATTGTTATGCCAAGAACTCTCAGTAACTGTGGTACCAAGAAGATTTATTGGTCTGCTGACAAAATATAGAATGACTATGAACAACCTATATTGAGAAAGAAATGTAGACAAGTTGCATGGGGAGAAAAATCCTCCTTTTGAAAACACCCTCAAATTTAGTGATCACAGGACCTAATCTGATCTGTTCGGCAGGAAATGACTTATTTTCACACAATTTCTCAATGAGAAAGACAGTATTATCCACATTTTCTTGCTTGCTTTGAGCAGAAGGAGTGTGCATCTGTCTTCTTTCACCTCCAGCTCATAAAAAGGATGGGATGGACAGCTTCTATATTTGTTATGCATTAATTTACTTTAATAGAACAAGAGTTCAGGTGACCTCATTTCTCCTTTGATTAACTTATGAGCTTGGCATTTTTTCTTATCACATTTTTAATCTATGTGGTTTGTTCATTTGTGACTATAAATAAGATTATCTTTAAAAAATTCTTCTTGACTTTCAGCAAGGCCATTAAGTACCCACTTCACACACTGAGAAACTCAATAAAAATTTGCATTATAATGTTTAGGACATTGAGTTGCTAATAAAATAATTGAAAAATATCAGGAATATAATTTCTTTACATACATATGTTTTCATTATCACATTTCCCTGATAGGTCAGTGAGTGAACTATATTTTTTTATTTTCTGCTTTTAATATTCCTTTTATATATTTTTTTAAATTAGGGTCCAATTAATTTTAAAATAAATTTCTAGAGTTATATGAATAATTTCATTAAAATATTGATTTGGCTATTTGAATTCTCAAACGCATCAGTACTTTTAGATAAATGAGTTATTTTAAAATCTTAGTGAAAAGAGGCAGTCATATAGCTCCCAGTTTCAAAATCCATATTTGGCAAGTTAAACATTGGGGCTTTTGGGGGTAGCCTTTTTGGTTTCTGTTTTGGTCAAATGGCAGTCTTCTAATACATGCACCCTGATGCTAATAGGGAACTTTCCAAACATTTCACTTTAGTTTCCCCCCTAAGACATTTATAAATAGCAAATATTACATACTGAAAACAGTATTTTATTGTAATCAAGGAAATCTTGGTAGAGGAACAAAAAACTGTTTAATAGTGTATAAAGATAAAAAAAAACCAAGAAACCCCTGAGAAAAATCAGGAGTTGCATCTTGAAAATGTAGTAAAGAGAAGTATTTTCTAGTTTTCACATGTGAAAAGAATGTAGTGTCGCAGTAAGATCTATCATAGGATTCTATGTTCCACCTGTCAATACTAAATATCATTACATGCAAGAATATACCAGGCATAAGGTATTGATATATTTTGTATGTGTGTGATAATTTTTAATTCTTTACTGTGTGATTGAATGGGATGTTTTTGATACAGCATAAAAGATGAAGCAGTATAGTTGTCAAAAGTTTAAATTGTACAAGTCTGCAACACCTCAAATGCCTTTTGTAAGACACACTAGATATAATCTTTCCTTGAGGCTTAAACAAATGTTAGATTTTGTTGTGTGCTGGCCAGAATGTTTTATCGACCTGTTAGAAAAGACACTGGTGAGATCACACAAGTTATGAAGCATCATGAAGCCTTGTGTGGAGCCCTTGAACACTAGTGACACTAAAAGAGCATACATAAATAAATAAAATCAGACAGAAAATAAAACAAATCTGGCAAGAGGAAATAGCATTGTTCCAACAATCAACCATCACAACAAAGCAAGACAAGACTTGGAAACAAATCAAAACTGACGTAGGAAAAATGAAAAACACAAACACATGGAATGAAACATTCATGAGTTTGTTTGAAAACACTAGGGAACCCTGTGAAGTTTATAATTCACTTCAGTGAGGGTAGAATTAAAATTAGAGACAGGCATTTAGATGTACTAAGACATTTCATTTGCTAACTGCCAGAACTTAAGCACTATACTAATATTAAATGTAACTGCCCTCCTTTCCTGTCTGAGCTGCCTTTAGGAACTTAGAGGCAACATCTTCCAGCAGCTAAATTTTAAAATTATCTCTTATATTAAAGGTATCACATATAAATAAATTCCTCCAGATGTGCATTATTGTTTTTTAAAAGCTGTCTATGAATATGAAATATACAGGATTTCCAAGAATGGCAAAAAAAAATCTGAGTATGAAATGCATAAAGTTTTATATGCATACAGATTCCAATATATGGCATTTTCAGACAAATATGGGGGGGAGGTCAGACTAATGCCTTAAGCTACATTTAAGATCATCCATCACTGCACCAAGCCTTTGTTGAGCGCAATGTCTTGCTGCAGTCACAAATCCCTGTCCCTGATACCCACAGAACACATAGTACACTTAACTTTGGTCTGAGAAATTGGTGTCCCATTGCTGATGGTAAAATTCACTACTGGTTTAAAAGAACTCATTGACCAAGAGAGAAATGACACAGGCTGGGAGTGTGGTTGGGTGAGTAAGCATTGGCAGTCCCATCCATACAGTGCTGGTTGTTGGGCTGTGAGATTTTCTCTGAGGCACTAGGATTGCCTACTCTGCAGCGTTGTTGATCACCTTTCAGGTCCATGCTCTTACTATTGTTATTTTTATTGGGTAAAAGTGGAAATGGGTTTCCTATGCTTTATTCTTGTAGCCTAATGGGTAACTGTTTTACATAAGATTTAAATCTCAAACAGTCTTTGGTTCAAAAGAATTGGGGTTACTTACTAAATGCACCATTTGTAACTCGAGAGCTGTAACATTACTTTCCCCTGAGTATTATTTGGATTCTTGTTTGCTGAATTTGAAAGTGCTTCCCTTATAAGCCTCTGGCTGACTGCAGTTTTTGACACTAACTAGAAAAAAAGAAAAGCTCTTTTCTTTCTGCCAAATTTTT
Organism: Alaudala cheleensis; assembly: GCA_013398995.1. Classification (NCBI taxonomy): domain Eukaryota; kingdom Metazoa; phylum Chordata; class Aves; order Passeriformes; family Alaudidae; genus Alaudala; species Alaudala cheleensis. The sequence goes on from VWYE01011476.1 coordinate 148,175, forward strand.
GCTACAGCTGTGAGAGGTATCATCTGTTAAATGATGCTAACTGAACTACAACATTTTAAAAATCATGGTGAAAATTTTATTGTTCAAACTTGCACATTCCTACTGCTGAAATATCATCTAACTTTTCAGATGACAGATCTTGCAGTATGTATCAGCTAATCAAAATTGTTAATATATATATAAAGATAGAACTAGAAATGGGAAATAAAGGAATTAAAAGAATAGAAACTAGGTGGAAACAAAATGAAAACAAAGTGATAAATATATAATTAAAAGACCCTCTCTGAATATAATTCGATTAGATGAACAGTCAGATTGTTACTCTAAATATATTTCAATAATAAATATTTAAATAATATTTCTATATTATATTTATTTATATGTCAAATATGCTAACATAAATATTCAGTGCTTTATTTCCTTTAAACTAGATTTATCATTTTCATCTATTAAGGATGAAATTACTCTTTCCTCAGTTATTCAGCTGCAGTCAACTTAAGAGAGAAATCAAGAATATCTACTACAGTTGTCACTGCTAACATTAAGAATCAACTGAATACAGTTGTAACATATTTCTAAAAGGACTAAACTATAACACAGAACAGATAATATAAAAATCTTTCTATTCTGATCAAGTAATGAGATCTTGAAAAATATATTTCATGTGACAAATACTTTCCAAATACAATCAATCAAGTATATCCTAGTAACACAGAGGTGTTTAAAAATCCCTTATACCTAGTAGTTGCAAAGGTAAATTTTTTTCTTCATGTCAAGAAGCATATGCCTTACCTACTCTTCAATAGCTTATTTTTGGAAAAAGGTTTAACCTACTTAATTAAAGCTGTATAATGACATGGGTAATACATTCCTTCAAAACAATTCCCTTCAAAATGATTAGATTAGGAATGAAATGTAGTAAATGGATCACATGACTAACTAGCTAAAGTTCCTAGAGAACTGGGTTTTTTTCTGAATCTGTTACTTTAATTCAAAGATGTTAACAATGATTTTATTACTTAAAGAATAGCAAACAAAATGGCATCAAAATTAAAAATATGCACAATATAGTGTATATGAAAATAATGGGGTTTGTAACATTTGAAAGCCAAACTGTAAGCAATAAATAAAAATATATATAATTTTTGTATACGGAAGTGTGATATTGCTATCATTACCCAGAGCAAGAGTTACAAATCAAACAGCTTCCATCCTTAGTCAGAAACTGAGCTACATGCTTCACCAATGACAAATTATGTTGAATGTATTACAAAATTGAATGTGCTCTGTGATATTCCTTATTCTTTGATTGTATTTCATTTTGCAGTTGTAATGAAATCTAATTATGGCAATAATTAAATTGCTGGTCAACTCTTAGGTGACAGCAGGTCAGCTAGAAGGAACTGGAAATTTCCAATTCTGCAACTGCTCAGTTGAATCAAGATTATAAGAGAAACATAGAGGAACTGCCAGAATAATTGGTAAATCAAAGCTTAAAAAATTACTTAAAGAATAAATGTATTTACTGGAGTAAATTAGCATATTCTTACACATATAATACTTTGGCCTAGCCTATGTATTTTAAAATTTTTGTATAAGATTAATATCTGTCTTATTTTTTCCCTGGGTATTGTTTTACCCGGGATGCTGTTTGGAAACCTGTGAAATGTGCCTACAGCACATTGAACCAATTACAGAACTGCCCCAGCTGGTGAGGAGAATTTTGCTGTGTTTCACAGATGAGACTTAATGTAGGATGCTAATGGCTACAGAGAAACTAACTTGATTTATAATCCCCAATTAAATCTCCCTCTGTAGCAGTTAATTAAGAGCAATGTAACTGCAAATTATTCTCATTCTAACTTATATAAATCATATACAGAATAACAAAAACAATAATTATTTTAAAAACTGTACTTTGAATATGCTGTTGGATTCGCAAGTGTGAATTTAAAGTGAAAGATGTGACCTTTTTAGAGAAGGAGAGACTTCCAAAAGACTGGTGCAATGGCCACCTTTCCTTTTTGTCTAAGCACATTCTGCCCTACACCAGGGCAGCATCATTCAGGTTGCATTAATCTTGCAATGCATTAAAAAGACTAATAAACTGCAGATTAGGAAATACAAGAGGAAAACTAGCACGCTTTGAAATCTCAACCATGTAAGTAAAGCTGATGTCATAGTAGCTCTGTGTTTTGTTGTACCTATACATAGTACAGTTTTAAGGAAAGAAAGAACTTATTTAAGCTGAATTTCATATTGTCCTGAAAATACGTGGTGAATTTACAGCTGTATAAGAATATAACTGTCAATTATTCTGCATGATATTCAGTTTCTAGATATGAAATTCTGAAGCACATGTGTTGTTAGGTCCATCAATTCTATTATAATGTTACGGATTTTTATAAAACAAACAAACAAAGAAAAATAAGGTTTTCAGTAAAAAGTCCAAAAGTTTCCCAGCAAACTTTCACAATTTTGGGAGCTCCCAAATAGCCTGAATAGTGACAGTTTTTTGGTCAGGACTGCGTTACTATTTTGGGTATTTGTAGTGAATACTGAATATTATTATTGAAGCTTAGCACAAAGTCATTCTCTAAATTCAGACTATTGCCTCCCTTTATACATATACACAAAAGGAAAGTATTCAGTGATGAATTGCACATTTGACATAAATATCTGCCCTTTTAATATCATCTCTTCCTTATCACTTCAGCTCAGGCTATCGCTCTGGTATCTGGGAAACAGGCTAATCTAATGATTTAATCAAATCCTTGTCCTCAAAGAATGAAACTGTTAATGATAAAATGAAATGGTAGACAAGTTTCATGATGCATTGACAACTTTTTCCCTATAGCTTTTTATGTATTTTTCTTATTTTTCTTCAAATTGCAGAAAACATTTTTGTAATGAAATATTTCTTTGCCAGCTAATTATCAGTGCAGGTTTATTTGGTCTTCTTTTTTATTGTAGTTTTGTATGACTTCACATGAGATATAGTTTTATTCCAACAAATAAAATTATAAAATCATATAAAAAGCTATAACTATTTAGAACAATATACTTGATAAAAAATAAAGTCAGTTAAATGAGACTGGATTAAATACAGCATACATTTAGCAAAGATAGATCATGTCCAGTTTAACTACTATTTTCTTAGACAGAATAATTGATTTTTTTGCAGTAGGAAAATTTTCTTGATTGAATCTTCCAAGACATGAATAAAGATCTTGGTACTCTGTCACCTTACTGGGAAAGCTGGGGAAAGTAGAGATTTGTAAAACGAACAAAGGAACTGCTCAAAGAGAAAGACACAGTTGATACTGATGAAAGGGCACCACAAGTTTATTTTTTCAAGAAGAGGTTTCTCAACAGTTTTATTTAACTTTTAAATTATTAATAGTATTTAATATTTTGATAAATGATTTTTAGTAAAATAAGGGTTTAAAAGTTAATAAAATTGCTAGCAGACAAAAAGGAAGCAGTAATACTTTGGATAATTGGAGTATTATTAGATATTTTTGAGAAACTAATTTATTAAGTGAGATTGCATTTTTATCCAGAAATGCAGGTCACATACTTTTGGCATCAAAAGAAGTGTTTCTGATAGAATATGGACCCTCTTTATTTAAGAAAAAGAAGAATTGAATGTAGCTGTGTGTGTAAATCATCCAGGGGATGCCTATAGGTACCAGTATGGCAAGGCTAAGAATGCAGCAAAGACATCCTCAGAATGTATTAGGTAAGAAATCTACACTGAATAGAGGTTTAGCCATCTATCTAGCCAGCCTTACTGGTCTGTTTCAGAAGAATAGAAAATTGCTGCCTTCTTAAAAATCATTGAGCACTTATGTGTCTAGAAAATCTGTAAAAATTAAGTTCCCTCCACGAAGAATTGAGATATACTAAGATCTATGTATGTACATAATGTGCAATAACTTTTATTATTTCCATCAGCTAGCATATTAAATTTAAACCAATGGAAATCTTTGATTAAGAAACATTCATGGGAAATTGTTATCTTCTGAGGCTTTGTGGAAGTTACAGTATCTATATAATATCTAAGACCTTATTTAAATTTACAATCATCTAGTACTAAGACCACTTGATTTTTTTTTAATCAGTTTAATGACTGAATATAACACAATTGCTTTTCAATGTATTGGTGCACTTTACATAATTTTTTCTTGCAACAACTTTTTTCAGATGACCTTTTAAAGAAACCCACTTTCCCTTTAGAGACTTTTTCTGCCTCCTATGGTTGAAAAGTCTCATTTAGCATAACTACAATTCTCATGCAAATTCAATTTTTTCTTTGATTAAATGAATAGTAATTACATAGAAGTACAGAAAATACTTCATTATCATTGTTAATTGGAACATCATAGAAAGTAAGCTGTTCAGAACCACCACCTATTTCTATTCTTCTAGTCTTTGAACCCTGATTCCTTTTTCTCTATAGCTCTTCCTATTCTTATTATAGCAAGCATTTTGATTTTCTTCATTATAGACAATAACAAAATCTTATAATTTTGTAGACAATGGTATGATGACATAAAACATTTCTTATCCTAAATATAGATAAAAGTTGTATATTTTAGCAGATTTACCTGTATAAATATATTCTATTTCTCGGCCTCTAAATAACACCTTCCCTTGTGACACTGAAAGATTCTTCTGTACCCAAGGCATTGCAATTGTTGTCTTCTATATTTTCTTTATTGTGTGAAAATCTTCAGAATTCAGTTAATATGTCAGGTTTCACCCACTGAAATTTACCATGTAGAGTAATTGCTTCTGTAGCAAAATACCAATCTTCCTTCCTGAGGCATCCCTTAAAATTTTCTTCTTAGTCTGCAACTTCCCAGATTATTCTACTCTGTAATGTGACTAGCATTACCTGGAGGTAAAAAATCAGTGATTCTCAATCTGTGCTGAACTGTGTAATTTTGATTTTGTTTACTTTTTACTGTTTGTATTCATACATAAGTAAGTAAGATTTTCAGTTAAATAATATATATTTATAAAAGGCAGGAGATAATAAAATCTGTCCTCTCTTGTTTGTACATGAAATTATAGGAGTTGTCATTTCAGACTGCTTTTTTTTTCATTTTGTCACAGCTTGGACCTGAAATGCAGTTTAATATGGAGGCTGAAGCTTTTTTTTTTTTCAGTTCTTTGAGTGGCCAGTAATATTTCAGAGATAAAACTCTCTATAAAACCATGTTTAGCTGCATTATTTGATTTTTAATGATTTCTTAGTTTGTTTTTTTTTTTTAATTATTATTATTGTTTCAATAGAAAACAGAACTGTGTTTTTGCAAGCTGAAAAACAAATGCTTGTTTAGCATCAGATCTGATGCACACTCCCTGCCTCCTTGGAGCTGCCTGCACTCCATGCCAGTGGAGGGATGCAGCTCAGTGGTACAATCTTGGCTCCGACCACTTTCTGAGAAAGAAATTGCTGAAAACTCATTGGGAAGGTCCTGCTTCATTTTGCTTCATTTTGCTTTTGTCTTTGTCCCTCATCCCAGAGCTATGTCACAGCCCTGCCCTTGTCCAGCCACATCTCTGCTGATCCCAGCCTTATCCCCACTTTCTAACTTGACTTCTGAGTCGAACAGCCATAAAGTTGTTCTACTTAGAAAAGTTACTGAGGATAAGAAAAACACTGCTGACGAATACTGAAAGCTTTCTTAGGGTGGTGGATTCCCTTGGGGATTCCCCTGCCCTGCCATAAGGGCTGGCCATCCCTGACCCTTTTCTTACAGAACTTGCTGCTTCTAAACCACTTACTTTGCTTATATTTGGTTAGGAATGATTCTCATGCTAAATTAATATTGTAGTGGGGATGATGAAATAATGTAGTTGAAGAATTTAAATAATTATAATAATTCTTTCATTAAATTGCTTTCCAAAATCAACAACTATTAAGTGATGCGTTGAGACAAATAGCATTGAGTCAGCTGCAGCTAATAGTGGTTGATTTCCAGGAAAGATACAGGATGCTTCTTTCAATTTATCAGCTCCAGCTATTGGGTCTTTTCTCACATTTTGTTTCATTACTTTTTAAATTTAAGTTTCATTGATCATTTCTTATTAGATGAATAACTTTTATTAATCTGAAATTGAAATGGTGGATAATAACTTGTCCTCTATGAGTTCAGTGTAAACAATCTGATCTGCACTTTTGTCATACTTCAACTTAATTGCTAGGCTAAAGGTTTCTGCTAGATGGCAGGTTTAATAGTGAATGTCCTGCCAGCTCTCATTTTTCAGCACACTGCCTGTATTTTTCAGCTCTGCAAAGTGAAAGAGTTGTTGGTTTTTTTTTTTAATTAGATTATGCTGAAAAAAAATGACAACTTCCTACTGTCTCTTGCTGACTTCCTCCCTGATCTGCCAAAACAAAATAATTTCCTTCTAAAGCCTGGTGTAAATGGATTTGGATGATTAGAAAATGCACTACAGGAGTTAAATAATAGAAGGGCAAAATACCCAATGGGCTAAAGAGAAAGTTTTCACTTTCTTTCTACTGCCAGTTCTTGTCTCAGAAGTGATAGCTGTTGTTAAAACTTTTTTTTTGTAAAATGTGATTCCCATCCAAACATAAAAATTCTGTAATACTGCCACAAGGTTATACCTGCCTAAGGTAAGACCAAGTCTCAATGCATCATATATCTCCTTTAGAGACTGGTTAATATAACTGAGATGTAAAAATTATAACACTATTTCATTTTTGTAAGTATTCTAGTGTCAAGATGAGTTTTTGTTGACTGGCTCAGGTTTCACTTCCTCTGTATTGATGGCTGATGTTACAAATCACTTGGTGCTGCTATGCTTCCCAGCAATGGAAATTACTGCCAGCAGAAATCACAGTTATCTTTGCCATATATTCTTTATTCTTTCACGTCAAAATGAGAATCTTTTCCCCATGACCACTTTCATATCACTTTTCATTAAGAGAATACTTACATTTGTTCTAATGTTCTTTTAAAATAATTTATCTGGAATTGCAGCTTATGAACCAATCTCCAAATTCCAGTAAGTGTATGAGATGAATAGGTCTTTTTGAGGCCAAACTCATTTGTCACATCACTGGTTTAATACAAAATCCTTTAGTCTTCTGGCTGATCACTTAGTCTGCAAGAGGAAGTGCTGATGGAAGCAGCCTCTGGTATCAGAAAGAGAAGCTGAAATGTGGTCATGAAGCAAAGACATTTATATCACTGTGTATGTCAGATATGTGGGGGGGTGGAGGGGGGAAGGTGCCATAATGTGTTTCCATAAATAGTGTGGAGAGTGGAATAATAGACACTACACTCCAATGCCCCGCTGACAGAAATTATATGGGAAGCTGGGACAGACGGTAACTTTTATATAAGATAGATTAACCAACGGAGATAAGAATGAATTTTCATAAACTTAATGTTTCTCTCAAGACATGAAGGAGAACTGGAAAATAACCAGACTGCAAAAAGGAGAAATAGAAGTCACAAAGAGGTAATGAATGAAAGAGAATGTCACGTTTACTTTGACAAACAGAAAAAAAATTTATTTAAATATTCAAAGTCAGAGAAATAATTTAAAAAAATGTTCTCTGAGTCTTAAACGGAATAAATTTCATCCAGATTACATAAATAATACTATATCATGCCAAACTTGGTTTTATGTATTTATGATGGCAAAGTAAATCAGCATCCCCTCTGTGTCTCATAAGATCGTTGAACATCTCCTCCTCAAAGACATGTCTAAACATGGGAGGCAGGGAGGTTACCTTTAACAAAGTGGAGAAACTAACAGGATAAAGACTCCATGTCTTTTTGTATTGCATAATTGCACAGACTCATGTCAGGAACCCCACACATCAAAAGCATGGGTAAGCTTTTAGGCTGTGACAAGTTGAAATTAATGTGGTTTTTTTTATTATTTCATCAAAGCTGATTGAATAAAAAGAGATGCGATTACATCCGTTGCTGAAAATATATGAAATTTGACTACCACTATTTCCATATGAGTACTAAGGAGAATAGGATAAACTAGAGGAATTTTCCATTATATTGTCTTTGAAGAATGTTTTTTCCTTTAATTCCTATACATATTGTAGTTACAGAAAAGACTAAACCAAATTTTCAATACTATACTTTTAAGTATAATAATGTATAATGTATAATACATAGTATATGTAGATATATATAGCATATAGTATATAATATATAGTATATACAGTATTAGTATAATATAGTATAATGCTAAGACCAGGCTTGCAGAGTAAGTTCTAATTTTGAATAAATAAAACCATAGCAATTAAGACTTTATAAAACACACCCCAAAAAGCTATCTCTTGGACCAAGATCTATGTAATTTTAATGTATTTTAACAACTTATAAAATTATTATTTTGAAAAGATTTCTAAAACCAAGAAAGGCATAACTAAAATCTGATGAAAAACTGAAATATATTTGAATGACAAATAAAATATCATACTCAGTAATTTCCACTGAATGTAGAAACTTTATGTTACTCCAGCAAAGCGAGAGTATTTATCCAGGGGAGGGGTTTGAAGCCATAGCCTACATTTCCTAAGCCTCCTATATAGTTGGGCTATATAGCCTCATATTCAAAGAGCTTTTAGAGACTACAGATAAAGCAAACAAATGGAAACACAAATTTTTATTATTAATTATGGTTTTATTATAATTAGTGATAATCATTCACAAATAACATAGGGAAGAGGAACACATTTGTCCGGTGGGATGTCCATTACTGTTTTTAGACAGCATTGGCAGTGTTGTATTGCTCATTGTGAACTGTTTCATCTCAAGCAATAGTGCTGTGAGTTCTCCTAAATAGATACACAGTGGCAATATTCAATATAGAGTATCTCTCTTTGTATTTTGATCTTCATACATTCCAAACCTCTGAAAAAAATTGCTCTGAAGTATGACAAAAATTATGCTTTATTATCAGTATGCTTTGTTATCAGTAATGCCTAAAGCAAGCTTTAAAGCCTAAATATTTTAGTCTAAATTTTAATTCTATCATTAAATTGACGGAACAGTCATGAGATATAAAATATTGATGAATATTGTGGTTTCATACCTCTATTTTTTAACCAGTATGTCATGTTTTTATACATTTATGCATGCATTCTCATACAAAGCTGAAGTTTACTTAAAAAGGAATGATGTCCTAGTGTAATCACAAGGTTTTAAGATTTGAATCCCTGAAAAGCACTGGCTTAAAAAAAATCTAGTAATTTCTGTGATATAGACACATTGCAACTCTGAAGGTCCTTCTTTAAGTCTGAATTTGAAAACCATAGTCTACATTGAGTTCCTGAACAGGCATTAACACCTCCTACTAATTATCCCTAAGACAAAGCAAGCAAATGCTTTATCTTAGGGATAATTAGAATGTGTAGTTCTTATTGTACTCTGCTTAATGATTTCTCTTCTTAGGTCTTTGCCTACCCTGTAAGAATTGGAAGAACAGCCACTTCTTTTTTAGAGAAAAATGCTCCTGTTCTCATTAAGTGAATAGACCAAAAATGAACAAAACATGCACAATAGAAGAATTGCCATGAAGCATTACTGATGAAGTGAGGGATAAATTCTTGTATTTGAATTCTGCATGATTTAGAAGCTTTGGTTTTTACCAGTCTGTTAATATCCTTAACAGTGCTGCTTTTGTGATTACTCATTTTTGATCTATAAAAGTATCATCCTTTACACAAGTAATTTTCATCCATCATAACTATTTCCAGAGACAAACAGTAAAATATTCTGCTTCCAGTATTAATAATATTACATAATTTATTTTATTGGCACTTTCATGGATTTACATCTGTGTAAATAAAACTACCATCTCATCCAAAACAGGAAAACTATTCTCTTTTAATCCCAAGTGCCTACAGAGTACTGCCATCTCAAAATCGTCGGTAATTTCTCTCTTCATAACTTAATGCTGGCATATTTTTACATAACATGAATAGATAACATCCTATTCAACAGTGACCAGTTCTGCATTTGTACTTCCTTCTCTTGGCATTTTGTAATGCTTGAGACCTGCCACAAGGGTGCCAAGAGATAAAGGTCTTTCCTCAGAGTTTCATGGGTACAAAAATGTTACTCTGTTATTTAAGTATTTGAAAGATTGTTTTGCTATAAATTATTTAATTCTATGTCTCTTCCCTGGACTAAATTCTTTTTTAAAATTCAAAGAATGTAAAGTAACTGCATAATTCTACTCTTCTTTTCTGCCCCCAATATCGTTTTAAGTAGCCTCAATGTATTGTACCATTTTGGAAGCTGCTAAGTTATTTTTTCATATAAATTCCCTACTAATCTGTGTAGTTTATATGTCCTTTATATACACATCTCATATATCTTAGTATTGTGAAAATCAGGACTGAGTTTTTTACCTAATTGCTTTTTGCTCCAGAACTGTAGCTCTCTCTCCAGACTGAAACCCTTATAAGACATCAGTGTCAAAAATGTAATGAGCTCAGCCAACATTCTACCTTCAAATGTCCCAGTAATTTACAGACAAATATATATGCCTCTTTAAGAGGTTCCTTTTTCAATCCCATCATGGGCTTAATGACTTAAGGACAATGGACAATCTTCCAAAATGTCTAAAATTTCATTTATTACAACGTTCTCTCTATTCTCTTCGATCTCTAAAAGGATAATCAAATCAATATAACATAGCATATAAAGCTCTGACACCCGTATCTCAGCTACATCTGAAATAATCACAAGTAACTTTTTATATTGTTTTAAAGACAGACTTTTTAGAAACATCTGATTCATTTAAATGCATACCCTGGAGGGAAAAGGGGTTAATTTGCTCCATAAGGGTCTCTGTCTTCCCATTACCTGTAAAATAGTCTGACAGTCTCACTCTCTCTCTATGAAGTGAGACCAATGAGTCATTTGTTTACATGATACTCATCCATCAAAACTCCTGGCAAGACAAAAATGTTGTTACTTGGCTTCGGTCAAACAAATTAGGCAAGAGACCCAGTAATTAATAGTCCTGCCATGGCTTACATCTTTCTTAAAAAATAAAATAAAGTATTTGAAATTTCTTGGTGTGAACAGGAATTGTCATGCTACCTTCCTTTTTCCTGCTAACTCATTTGTTATGTTATGCTTAAAAAGATGCATAAAGGTTACAAACAAACTGGGCTTTTTAAGTTATGGGCAATTATCAGAGAAACTGAACAGGAAGATGCTGAAAAAAACGGACAGAGAACCTCTCCTGGACTTTCTTGTGTGGTTCTGTTGCAAAAGGACTTTTAAGACCCTTGAGAGCTGTAATTCAGTGACATTGCATCAAGGCTCAGTCCCACAAGTCACTGACTCATCATAACAGCTGTTTGCCAAGCTGTTGTCAAGAATCTGACTGTGGAAAGCTCCTGGTAAAGAATTTATAACTCATCTGGAAAAAATTTAGCCCCACACCTTTTCATTATATTACTTGATAAACTCTTCCTTCCTTCCTGTCAACATAGAATGAGATTTGCTGGCTCAGGCTTCTAGTTTGCTGAAGGTAAAACAACAGCTACCTATTATTGACCACTTGTTTGGTTTGTTTGTTGGCTTTTTTTTCTGTCTTCAAATCAGAAAGAAAGATGAAACTCCATATTATCATCAGAGTAAAGACATATTAGTTATATTAGCATAATATATGCTAATATATCATGAGCATATTAGCAAAAGAGCAGTGGCTGTAACAGGATTGACGTGATCTTATAACAATACTCTTGAAACACTCCAAGAAATATTTGTCAATTCCAAATTGAGACAGGTGGTGAGAAAAGATAACTGATGTTAGTTAAAAAACCGGAGCAGAAAGATATCCCTGAATGAAAACTAGCTATTTAAGTAAAGTATATTGCTTTCTACTTATCCCGAGGATTGAAAGAGTAGATTACTTCCTATCTGTGTCCTCCCCATATACAGTTTGCTTTATTGGTGTTGAAGGCTTCTTTTCAACTCCCATTCAGCCTGCAATCTACTGTAACCCGTAGGTCTTTGCCTTGGCAGCAAGGCCATTGTTCATCCTGTTAATTTTCTTTCTTTTCCTGTACCATGCACATAACCCTTGTTTTTTTTGATCCTCATGATAACATAACATCTCCTAAAATATATGTCTACTCCAAAATATCACTCATCTGTCTTTGCCCTTAGCTATGTGTTTTACTCTTTCCACCACAATTATCATATTTTGTCTTCATAAAAAAATTATGACCATAATTATAGTAATTATAAAATGTATAATTATAGAAACGGACAGTGATAGTAATTATTCTGATCAATTCTCTGTCTACACTTTGCCGCTGGTATCATACTGAGGACTTTTCCTAGTCATAATTAATTTTGTTTTGGTGGACCAGCTGACTTTAATCCCAAAGTTAGTCAGTTCTATATGTATTGCCCATTGTTGTTTCATGTATGAGAGAATTGCCTCCAGGTAAAATATTTCATTTTCATCTTTCTTTCCTGATGAACTACTTCTTACATGGATTATCTCCATTCCAATAAAGCAGAAGATTTTTCTAATGTCCCAACATAATTTCTTTTAAACTTCTCCCTTGAGCTAAAATCCAAATTCTCCAAAAAGTTTCATATTTTTGTGGTTTTTTACTTATAAGATTAAAATAGGTTTCAGTTTTTAGTAGTTTGAATAGTAACAGAAATACTCTTCTGTTGTTGTCTCTAAAGTCAAAATAGATGAGGCAATGGCTAATTAGTAGACACTATTTCATGTAGGTAGTCCACTTTTTTCCAGATAAACATAAGATGCACCTCATAATACTGCCTGAACAATACTATTATCCTAAATATCCTTAACTTTCAACTAGCCATGACCTGTGCAGGTGTGAGAGTCTGCAGCTGATGTTTTTTTCTCTATTTTCCAGGGTAGACATAGGCACTGAAACCAGCTTGTCTCAGTAACAGACCAGTGCAAAAAGGTCATATATCAGAAGTCTGCAGAACTGCTGTTGTACCTGGCCCTACTGAACACTAGCTGCCAAATGCTTCCAGTGGCCTGTAACAACCTTAATGTCTGAAGTACAAATGAGTCAAAACACAAGCCAGTACAGATGACTTAAAAAGGAGGCTTGAAGTTTGCCAAAGCAGAAAGTTTTTGATCTGACATGAGATCCTTGGGAGTGAGCTGTGCCTCACAGAAGAGAGGACAGAAAACCTGTCCAGGATATGAAAATTCCATCTTGATTCCGAATTTGATTTTACAACTAAGCTGAATGTTAGGACATAGTGAATTAATGCTTTAAAGATCCTTTGCAGCAGGCTGCAGTCCAGAACTATAACTGTCAATGACCTTTGGTCACTAAGTACCCATGTTAGCTATGGCTTTAGCCTGTAGTATGTTGATTCTTTAACCTGTTACCAGAAAAAAAGGGACTACTTCGCTCTAATGTAATGTTTTTCTCATGAATGTGTTTTCATTCATGGTGCCACAAACATTTCCTAGTATAAATTGTAACTGTGAGGCTGCTCTCTTAGAGGTGACAATAATTGTAAGCCACAACAATTGTTAAAACACATTTGTCACTTGTCAGTGGATAACACTGGATTACCAACACAAGTCAAGGATGTCTCTTCTAAAGTTTATATATATATATATATATATCTTTCTGATCATTCCGACATTTTAAGAAGCTATATTCAAGCAGCAATAATGGTAGATATTTTATCTAAACCTTTGCAAACCATTCTCTTAGAAGAAGAGTTTATTATAATTAAGTTTGGAGGGGAAAAAATGTGAGGACCCATGCTTAAAGTCACCATGGCTTTACAGATCAGCCTGATCATAGTTGTAACTGTGCTTTAAGTAAGTTGTTATTAACTCTCTGAGGAGATTGGTTAAGGAGAGGAAAAAAGTAGTAAACCAGTAAACTGAATTCCTCAGAGAAAAACTAAACCCTTCAAGTGGATGATAAAGGCATAAAAAAGACTGTAGGTGTGTTAGAAGCAGCAGGTGGAAATAGATGAGATTACAAAATACATGTTTTTGTGAAGAAACTATTTTTTATACACTGAGTGGAGATGATCTATGGACATCTCATTGTAAATACACACATTTCTTCAGCAATCTATGGTCATTTATAATCAGTGAAAAGTTTCAGACACTCATTCTGTACAGTTTCACAGTAAGTAGAAAAAAAATCCAGCTCAGATAACTCACATCATGAGTGTGAAGTATGATCTACGTTGAAGACACTCTAAAAGCTTCAATGGCAAAAGTTAAACTTGCTGGAAAACAATTTTTAAAGACCCATGTTTTCATAGTTGAATAATAAGATAGCCATTTTTTTTTCTATGTGAAAGAGTTCAAAGAAACCTTGTTGATTTCAAACCATTTTTTGTGTTTTGCTCCATAACATTAAGCTTTCATAGTTTTTTTTCTGCTTTTCATTAGAAAATTAATCTGTAACTAGCAGCTGATTTAGAGCTGGTTTTTAAAGCCTAAAATTTGATTTCACGTGGATAGTTTTGGGGTTTTTTTCTGCGTGTTGTGAGTTAACCCTGCCTCCAACCTAGTATAACCTCAATTATATCCTGAAAGACAAACACACATTGAGCTGCTTCTGAAGCATTTTAAATAGCTTAACTACATCTTAAGGGTTCAGATGCATTAGGAGAGAAATAAAGAGAATTCGTAGTAAGTAATGACTGTGCTTTGGCTTAAGCCAGTTTTCATGCTGGCCTGGAAATATTATGACTTAAGTACTTTCATTGTGGAAATTTGAAAGGTCATGAACTTTGCGACTGTAAATGTAGACAGGGTGTAGAGGTCTTTAAAGTTAGATCTGCCAATGAACAGGGAATTTCAAGGCAGAAGTAATTCCTTTTGAACTAAGGAACCCCAAAACTTTCAAATTTAGGCACCCAAATAATATGGTGAGCTATGTCTCCTATAGTTAAATATTACACCAGTAAATGAAACCATATTGACTTAGTCCAGACTATTTTAAAAACCATTTATTAGTGAATCAGTGGCTATGAGGTGTTCTTATGTTTCTGCCAAAAAACTCCAAAAACCAAAAAAAAACCAAAAAAGCTATAGAGAGAAGAAAAAACAGAATATATGGCAATTTTAACTAAGCAACATAAAATTGTTGTCAAAGAAACAATCAGCTATTTTTTGTAGCAATGTTATAGAAGACATGTGTTAACATAAGTAAACTTAGAATTTCTTTGCAAGCAGAATCTTTACAGTAGTATGAAATACAGTGCAAAAGTAAACAGAAGGATTTTTTGAAAAACTCCAGAATCCTTGACACTTCAACTACTTTTGTCATAGAATTACTTTGTGTCTGCTTTGCTCTACAAGTTCTAGGTAAGGAAAACTGCAAAATTGTCTAAAACCAAGATTGTGGGGGGTGTTCTGACAAATTTTCTTTCTAAAAATAATTTTGAGATAAAACTTTATTTTCTACCACCCACACCATGGCACCCTAAAACAAGGACAGCTTTTCTCCTCTCTTCCAAGATGCAGTTTACAGTCTCCTTTATTGACTAACTTCCAAGCTCATAATCTTTGTTTGCCACTAAAACAAGACAACTGTGTTTTTCTGAAAGACTCACGCTGTGAGCAGGTGTTCATCCTGCTGGGGAAAGAATTAAATATGATTTATGACAGTCAGGCACATGAGCTTATCCTGTTGAAAGAAGGCAATAGCAACTTTTTTGACAGGGAAGCCAGACAACTGGTTTGATAGTCCTCAAGGAGAAATTTTTTTGATCAATCAAATATCAGAGCAGGATTTCCCTGGATTTAATGTCATATAAGAGGTTGTCACCCAGAGTGAAATCTGTTAAAGTATTCTATGTAACGAATATCTTGGGAACAACTCATAGGAAATAGTAGGTGCAGTCTGGGTATGGAAAGGGAAATACAGATATAGACATTTAGTTGCATATTACTGCACAGGACTGAACTTAAGGCAACTTCAGATTAAGATGGCTGTAACATTCTTTGCCTTGAAGGACCCAAAATTTTCAGCATCCAACCTTGTAGACACTTATTCTTAGCAGAGAGGTCTCAGGTTTGCTACATTCTACAACTGGCACAGCATTACTTAGTATGCGGTGCACCTTCTGTCTTGGTTTCTGCATTGTGTAGAGCTTAGATGAAAGTAAGTTGACTGCTCTTTGAAATGTTTAACAGAGGATTGAATACAAAGTGAACCTATTCTGATGTCAGCTCAATTTTTTTTAGTTGCTCTCAAAATTATTTTGTTGGATGCTTCAAACATTCTGATTGAGTCAATCTTAGCTGCAGTAGCCAGACTACTGTATCCTTTATATAAATATTTGATTACATAAAAGAACATTACCTTATTAAGGAAGTAGCACATATATGTATTTTCAAATTTTAACTATAGCACTTGCACCAGAACTTTGAAACAGAAACTTTTGTTACAATCTTGTAGGGACATTTGCCCTAAGTATGAAATGGAGTCTGCTTTTGCATTAATCCTTATGTTCCTCAGATTGTACTGAAATATCTCATAATCCTGGTTTACAAGTGACAACATAAAACTTGTCGAGTTGTTTATGGGGAAAGGTGCAGTTTCTGAGGAATAAGGGGACAGCAAAAAAATCTACACAGAAAGCTGATAAATCTGACCTTTGCCCCAGTAATGTTCTTGAGGTGAATACATAGCAAAGTTCCTTGAATAGCATTATGTTTTAAATTGATTCAATAAAGAAGTTACAATGACAAAACAATTTACACATTTCTTGACTGTTGTGATTTTAAAACTCAGTCTTGTGTTTGAATAGACTTCTGTTGTGTCCTTGAAATATGAATTTCCTAATGAAATAAAGAAGAAGGATATACCAGTATGCTAGTTTTGCTCCTGCTGAGAAAAATAATCTTTACCTCAGCTAAAAAAAATTGATTTGGATTTTTTCATGTAAAAATGCTCCCTATCATATGTTAATATTCATAATAGCTCATTCAGCATAATTATAAATTGTCTTACAGTTGTTTTAATTTACCCAATAATTACAAACCTGCTTCCCAATAAAAAATTGCTCTAACTAATTGTTTTTAAAATGTGGGAACTATCAAATGGAACATAAAATATATAGCAAAATATATCAGTGATTCTTCTGATAAAATATGACTGCATGAATAATGTATAAAAAGTGCATAGACATTAAATATTGCTATAAATCTGCTATACATAACTGAACAAGGAAAATTTCATTATATTTTCATATCTATTTTTTCAGAATTTAAAGCACTTAAATCCAAACATGTGTCAACATACATGCACACACACAAATATATATATGACTTTGCCTGAACACAATTAACTGAATTTTTTTCATTCATATTTTCCTTTATTATCTTAGGACAAGCAAATGAACAACCAAACCTTTCTTTTGCTAGTTCTAAAAGTTGTACAGATGTTATCCAGAGATGTTTATAAGAGTTCCTCTCTGGCAAGACATTTCTTTGCTAAAAGCTTTACTTAGGCTTCTACATCTCTTCAGTAATTCCTTTTTGTTGGCTCACTTTTAGCCTTATGCATTTCAGTCTGCACTTACAGCCTAAGTACTGTTGCTTTTGAAGAATCATATGTGAACTGAGGTGAAGTTTCTCTTAACACAAATGTTGGCATTTCCAGTTTAAAATTATTTGGCCCAATGAGGTGCCATTTCAGTTTCAGGATCCCAGTTAAATAGTCAGTACTTGTATAGGTCAGTACTTGTATAAGTTTGCATGTCTGTGAGTGTAGGTGTACTTATATATGGGATAAGGAAATGGGATATAAATATTCTTGCTCAAATGAAAAAGCTTGGGAAAATCTCATTTCCTCCCGCTCTTCAAAGAATCTTGGAAAATTTCTCCTTAGTGTAATGAATTTAGGAAGATTAAACTATGCCATTCCATTATTATTACTTTAATGTTTTTTTACAATGCATTGTGTGTTTAGGACACTCTTCAGCACATAAACGCTGTAAGGCAACGAAGAAGATTGAGTAGGCGTCGATCCTCATCCTCTGACAAGCCTCTAACCAGTGGGTTGTCCTTAATAGCATACACCAAGGAAAGGGAATTTGAGTTCATGCTTTGCAAGAAATTGATGGTTGGCATATATTCTGTATGAATTCTCACAGTTTTAGGAGGTCAAACATAGAGCTCCTCATGGTACAGGGGAATTTGCTTCATCTGCAGGATTTGCTGTGACTTGTTTAGTTAGTGCATTTTCCCATTTTTGGAATTCTTTTAGAAATTTAAAAGTTCTAAATAGATATTTTTGCCTCAACTTATGGTAATGGCTTGATTTTTCATACTACATTTATTCTCAAAATCTTTGACTGATTTTTTAAAAAAATTTTTGTTATTGATTAAATTTAATATCATAAATTAAATGTCTCACAAATTTTTAAAAGATATCTTGAATGTCACTATTACATTATATTTTAGTGTTGCTGCTGTCTTGTCAGCAATCTCTAGGATATTGCAGCCAGTTAGGAAAATGAATTAATGAAAATTTTAATTTTATGTAAGTACAAAAAAACCTTTTTCAACAAATGTTCAATTTCAAACATGGTTCAAAATTAAAGAAAAAATTGATGGAATTCACTGGTTTAGGTACAAAACAAATATGTAGTTTATCTATTTTATAGTAAATTAAGAAGAGAAAAACATATAGGGCATATGTATATATTCAGCCTCACCACAGAACTATATTTATGACGGTTTCAATTTAACAATTTTTAAAGTTGAAATAATGTTATAGGTGCTGTATCTCTATCTCTTATAATATTTTTTGTTTCCTTGATTTTAGTATTTCAGGAAATTTAGATGATTTCTTATATATACATATATAAATGACATATGGGTACTCTCACACAGTTCATCAGATGTATGTAAAACTGTCATAAACAACATCTGTAGACTGTAAAGCTATTAAGGTCTTTAAAGAGAGAAACATTTTCATGTCACTAACATAACTATGCGGGTTAGAGGAAATCAGTTATTTGGTCTCATCTCCCCTTAAAACAAATAACGTGGTACGTAGGATTTTATTTTCTCCTTTCTTTTATAGAACATATGAAGAGAATTCTCACCATTTGGTGCGATGATCTACCACTCAAAAGTAGCCAGAAAAGGTGAGTTCAATTTCTGTTGAAATACTTAGACTGGCAAAATAAGACACATGACTGCTGCTAAAAGTAGTGTATAAAATACTATTGCTTAAATCTATCTCCTACAGTCCTCTCAGTGGTAATGGGGTCCTATAGATGGATCTCCTGAGGTTTTTAGCCATCTGACTTCACAATGGTTAATATAATGAATTTCTGAATCTTTAGTGACAAGAATACCCATTGAGATTTTTTATTAAGTAGACCCATTTTATGCTCTGGTCCGTTTGAATTCAAATTAGGCTTTTTTTTTTCTTCTTTTTTTTTTTCACTTTTTTAAAAATCTAAACCAAGAAATCCACAGTGCTAGGAAATTAATGTCTATCTCACATTCAAATATACATTTTTTATGTCTCCTAACACTCTTGTGAAAAAAAAAAAAATAGTACTAGAAGAGATCAGAACAAAAATTTTCTCAAAATTCACCTAGTTATTAGGTAGCAGAGTATAGTGATATACACTAAGGGTACCAAATCCTGAATTCGCTACTAAAGAGAAATACTATAGGGTTCTTTACCAGAAGGACATTTTAGAAAATAGCAGAATAGCTCAGTAAACAGTCAGAGATGTTTACAGTTGGAAGGCTTGCTGAAAATAATGCCTTTTTTTGAAAAAGCATTCCCATGGGAACTTGTTTCACTGCTGTTTAAACATAAAATTAACATCTCATCACATAATTTGGAAGTGTTATAGCATAGAAGCTTTACTGCTGTCCCCATTTACTGATGGAGTATGGCTGTGAACAGTTATTGCTGAAAGACTTATAATGATGTCCTGAAACACATTTAATGAAAGTTCAAGCAGAGTAGATGGCTAATGTTGTTGACTATATGGAGCAAAATGTAAAATATGCATTAGTTTAATTATTCTGTATACTAAGCTTGAATAGCTTCAATTTGATGTTATCTATATTCTACTTTATGTGGAAAATCAAATGAAAATACATGGTGCTGAACTCGATAATGCATGACACTTGAGTTTCACTAACAAACATAATGCAGTTTCAGTAATCTTTAAGGATTCTGTAATTATTTATAAAAGAAACACAGAAGATACTATCCAGAATGGATATCTATAGGCAGATCATGAGACCTGTTCTGGAGGAACTCAGGAAGACAGAAAAAAACTTGACAAACATCTTGGGGGATATCTTTCAACTACTAGGAAAATAATCAGTACTTTCACTGTACTGCTGAGAAATGGAAAGAAGAGCCAACAAGAAACATAATGTTTCAATTTACAAACCAGCATCTTCAGCCTCATGTCAGCAATAAACTTATGAATATGAAAGTAATCTCTAGATTAAGAACGTATAGGAACCTATATTATTCCTATTCACCTGTGTTAGAGAGTGAGAAAATTAGAAACAACTATTTCAATGTATCTTTAAGGCTAGAACAAGGGGCAGTGAATGCAATTGAGGATGGCAAACTCAAGAAAAAAAATAGCAAATTCTAGCTCTTTTTTTTTCTTCTGCTGTCATTTCAGTCTCATAAATTTAACACTGGTATATATTAAGTATTTCTTATCCTCTATATGCTAAATATATACAGAATTTCTCACTAATCTCAGGAAAATAATCTGAAATAATCATACTTGTATCATATACACTGCATTTACATAATTTGGTGGTGTTTTTTTTCAATGAACTTTAATGCTGCTAATAATGTGCTTTATGCAGATACATAGAAATTAGGAAAATTAATCCCAGAGAGGCTTAGGAGCAAAGAAATTTTAAAAGCTGGTCAGTATTTGCCTTGTTTCCCGTTGTACCTTTCACCATTGAAATAGAAAATGTCTTTAAAAAGTACAGAAAATTTAACAGTAGAATTAACTTACAGATATAAATCCCCAGGTTCCTTCACATGAATTCAGGAATTTAAATTATTCATCAATTAGACAATGATTAATCAAGATTCACGTCGAGCTCAGTGGAAAGAGATAAGCATTCCCAAGGTCATATTACAATGGTGTATGTTTCCCTCCTTTGACTTTATTAATAGTTGAAGGAAAGCTGCAAAGTACAGTTAAGTTTTCAAAATTAGTTTGAACGAACCTGGACTTTTTGTACAAATTTTGTACAAATTTTGTACAAAAGTAGCCCTTTTCTCTTTCAGTAAACATGATTACTGACACATTTTTCACTTCTATGGTATAAAGCAAAGCATAGTATGAGTTTTTACATTGACGAATGTTACACCAGACTTCCAAATTTCCTAGGTACCTATATATCAAACTACACAGATAAGGGAAACATCATTCCAACGTGTAATTTACTTCCTAATGAGCAGAATTTTTGCCATTAGCACAGGCAATTATGTAAAAATGTTTCTGTCAGTCATCTTGAATGTTATCTTAAGAATATGGAACTGAGGCAGCTACAAAGTATGAGTAAATCTGATGATGGAATAGAATGTAATTTTAGTTCACTTTTTGAAACACTTTGGCACATGACTTACTACTTTGGTTTTTAAATTTTTTTTTAGGTGAAGGTTGTGTAAAAAAAAGGTGCTATTTGGAGTTAAGCTTACATGTGAGCCTCAGTAAGAAAAGTGTAGTCTCTCATCTTTTATGCTTAAAAAAGGAAGCATGCTTTTATGTGTGAATGTGACATATTTTTAATGAACTTTCATGTAATATTTTCTAAAATACTATCAAATATATAATGTCAAATACTACTTGTATTCTAATACTTTTTCTTGTATTTGAACTCCACCTTGTGAAGAGATATTATCTAATTATCTTAGACAAAAACCCTGTATTAGTTCACACAAGTTCATATCAAAATCTTCAATTATTATTTTTTTCAGATCATTTTAATTCTAACAAAATTTTGAATCCCTTCTCTGACTGTTTTGAAAAGTAAAAAACAAAAGGAGCACCCAGTATACTATATAAAGGCCCAGTGACACCTGAGATACCCTGCAGTGTCTGAGATATTCAGTGAAGATCTAACAGATATGAAACAAAACCTGTAAGACTCTGGTGAGGTCTTGGGGAGGCAGCTGAACAAGAGATGGGAGACTTAGGCATCTGATGGCATTGGATAGAGTTAATTCAGCTATCCTCTAAACAAACACTTGGTGCACATAGAAAATGCATAGCTTCACTGTAGTAGCCCTTTTTGAAGGAAAATTTAAGAGCTTTTTTTTTAGTACAAAATGTTTTCAGTTGTCCCTCATTAGGAGCTGCAGTAAATTAAGATCTTACCACTATATGCATTCATTTTTAAACATAAATGTAATTTCAGTGCATGCAGTATATCCTTCATATATGCAATCCCTGTATTTATGTAAAATAAATGAGTAGGGAGCTGCTCTGTTCCCAGGATAAACCACCTATATTAATATGCTGAATGACTACCCAACAATTAAATAGAACCAGAATAATACTAAATTGATTCTTTACATAAGTCTGAGAATCAATCTGGGTTTTGATGTATTATACGTATGTATATGTATATATAGACATAAACCATAATTTTATCTATTGTATCCTTATTACAATATATCTTTTATATATTGTATCCTTATTATATTTTATATAATAAAATATTCCAGGAACTCCAGGAAACTCAAAGTAAGAAGTTTCCTGTACGTCTTTTAAAGCATTACAAAAAGGTATTGCCAGAAAGATGTCAGTGGAACTGTGAACACTTTCAAGTAAGTTTTGAAAAGAATCTGTGTTATGACACAAACAAATTCCTGCTATTAAGTTAGTTTGCATGGTAAATCTGGTGGAATGGACATATTATTGAGTAAGTAATAAATCATCAGAACTAGGTAGTAGTCATGTACTGAAAGTATGAAGGCAATTCCATTCAAAGCAGATCATATTGAAGGAGATACATGATTTCTTATGCAAGTTGAAGGCCCTTGCATATTGAATTATTACTGTCCTAGGTTGCAATGTAAGATGTGTCCAAAGTATGTATTCTATCACCATCTTCATGGGCTGTTGGAACCAGGTGGGGCAGTGTTTTCCCTGCCCCCTCCCACCGGACAATCTGCTGTTAATGGCCCATCAATGCCCTGCCCATGACTCACAGGTAACTCCCCTCGGGAGCTGTCTCTGCTTAATGGGCAATCAAGGACCCATTGTATGACTCATAGAATGACATCAGCCCATTGTGAGATGCTGTGCCCAGGGGGGAGGAGCCAAGCATTCCCACCTGGATATAATCTGCAGTTTGGGACAGCACACCACCGACTGGATTCCCAGGAGGACAGGAGCTGCCAGATCTTTCTACAGGATCTCTGCTTCAACAAGACTGCTTCATTCGGACTGCTACCACCACCCTAACGAACAGGGTGTCAGGTTGTATTCTGACTCTGCTAAGGGTCTTTTTGTTTGTTCTTTTTACTATTACATTTATTTTATTGTTTTCCTATTAAATTGTGTTTCTGACTTAGAGTATCTCACCAGTTTTGCTTTCAGACCAATACAATTACTCACACGGGTATTTTTAGACTTACTTCACTTTTGCAGTTGTCATAAAACACAAGGCATTAGTGACCTCCTTAATGAGTAATAGGGACTGTCAGTACATATGTGAGACGTTCAGCAACTCTTCATTTTACCTACACTGTTTTAAACAAAATAAAGCATAAATCCTAGTACAATTTTTATCCCAGTTCCCTCCATTCTTAGTAATTTTACCGAAAATACGATTTATCTCTACCCCCATTCTCAGCTGTTATTCTCTAATCAGTGTTTTTAAGCAGCCTTTCTCTTTCTAGAAGGATATGAATAGGGGAACATAAACCACATTATCAACCAAAACTCTTATCCGGGTAGAATAACATTTGGAAAGTGATATTACTTACTTTTACTTTTTACAAGAATTTTTATGGGACTGGAATATGACATTCTTTTCTTTCAAGGCAACTAAGAATTAAGAGAGATTCTGGATCATTAAATGCAGCTGTACCATATATATCCAAGGAGTGGACACACAGTTCAAGATTTTGGACCCAATGGACCACAAAACATATTTTAATTATTATTTGTCATTTATCAGGTACCTTATGCTTGCTAATCAGGATTTACTGCCTAGCCAGAAGATGAATGTGTGTACAACTGTTACAAGATACCTCCCATGTTCCATGGTTTTCCTCTAGAAATAAATAGTTTGTTCCTGAAGACAATGATAGATAACTTATTTCTGCATTGTCATACATTTGTGTTCTGTTAAACTGATATATCAGATAACATATAAAATATAACAGATAAAATATTATTTTAGTCAGTGTTAAAGATAGCATGACAAAACAATTCTGCATTTTTACAGATAAAGAACAAGAATTAAAATAAGAATGTTTGAACAAAACTCCAGTAAACCAAGACTGGTGTTTAAATACCTAATTCTTTTTTAAGTCAGTGTCCTTGCAGGAATTTCATTAGGCATTTTTCTTTCCTGAAATTGCTTGAGTAAGTTAGTTCTATTTTAAATCTGTAAGAAATATGCTGATTTTTAACACTTTTGCTGCTTAGCACTAAGTGGTTTTGATTTTTAAAAGTGAAATTTGGCAAGTGAGTCATACATATGTCCTGACTGCTTGCAAATTGACTTTGAAAGAAGGACGTTATGCCTTCAGAGAAAGTAAAAAGTTTCTGAGAATATTTTGAGGATTTTTTTTTCAAAAACATCTGTATTACCTGATTTGGAAAAATGCTGATTAGAGTCCCTCTGCACACCGTCTGATCATTTCAATAAGGTAATGAAGATCTTCTGACACCATATAAGTTTTTCATTCTTCCAGAAATGCTGCCATTGTTGGTGTTGAGTTAAACTTACAGATAGATATAAAATCAAAGAATCTTCTTAAATAATATGCAACTACAAGAGTGCACTCTTTATATAACATTATGTGCCAGAATGGTGCGTTTGCAGAGTCTTCATAAATTCAAAATATGTAAGATACACTTAAATAGTTTTACATCCCTATTTTTATGGCAACCTGATTCCAATATTAATATTATGTTAAAGATTACACATGGTTCCCAGGGAAGTCTTTCAAAAAAGAAATATTTTGCATTCATGGGAAAAACAGAACTGAGAATATTGATGGTAATTTAGTAGGCCACCTCATAGAATCACTGAAATCCTGCCTGCAATGTTCATAGCTTCTCATTAGTATGTGGTCTGAAGAGCTGTAGAGACACTGGTTTCTTGGTGTAAATGGGGTGGTGAATAAATAATTTTTCACAGAGCATTCAACTATTTATGGTTTTGAAAAGCAATGAAGTTAAAGAGAAGAAAGTTTAGGGAGAAGTCCAATGTCAAAATCCTTTATGAAACAAAATTACTATGACTATTTGCCTATATATTCTCTATTTCTATGAAACTACTTACTTCACTTTCTCAGTATCTCTATAAAACTACTCAGAACATCTCTTCTCTTTGCAGGGTCTGTTAGGCATATGTGATTATCAATATTCTTAAACCTTTCAAAAAGCATAGATATGATGGTGGGCACCACACAAGTCCTGTGAGAACATATTTGGCTGTTCAGAACAGAGGTAGAACAATATGGGCTAAGCAAAGGAAACAAAACATAAATACTGCAAAACAGCTTATAAGGGAAATCCAACATCTTTTACATTGGCTAAGGCGATTGTTTAATATGGAAAAAACTTTTGAATTGATAAGCTGGTTCATAATGAGCCTATACAGATGGTCACATGAACACCTAAAATGAGGATGTGTGATCCCAGGTGTGCTGTTGTGATGAAACAAGAAGGAGCTAGCTTCTCCAAATGGCTTAATTGAAACTGAAACCTTGAAAATAGATCATAAAATCTCAAATTCCTCTCTAGATTTTCTGTCGCTAAGAACTACACATTTTGCAACTGATTCATAGGAAAAGCACAATTTTTACATTCCATTGAAAAAAGGCACCTTGATAACACATTCACAGAATTTCTAGGTTGGAAGAGACCTTTAAGATCATAGAGTCTGACTGATGTTCTAACACCTCAACTAGATTATGGCACCAAGTGCCACATCCAGTCTTTTTTTAAACACATCCAGGGACGGTGACCCCACCACCTCCCTGGGCAGATGATTCCAGTATTTGACCACTCTTTCAGTGAAAAACTTCCTCGTTAAATCTAGCCTGTCTCTCCCTTAGCAAAGAAAAATACCCAGATAATGAAATATTATTTTTCATTTAAGTGTTTATTCAAGATTCAGTGTTTATTTGAGCTCACAGCATACACAATTAAAAGTATGCAGTTTAAAATTCTAGAAGTCTGTCTTTGAATACACTAATTGGAGTCTGGATAACCAGATGGTTTGTTCATCAACAATCAACAAAAATCCCTTGCCAAAGCCTCCAAACCTCACTAGATAGATTAAACCTCTTATTCAGCTTATTACATTTCTTAATATTTTTTTCTTGTAAGCACCAGTAAAAGGCACAGTTCTCTTTCTTTTCCAGGTGAGAAAGAGAAGTACCACAAGTAATGTTTCTTCCGTCACAAAATGAGATTTTGCACATTTTATCCTTGTTGACTATGGTCAACATCAAACTCACTGGAATTTGCAATACCAGACAAGTTTCAATACCTATACAATTGATGAGAAGAATTTAGTTCTTCTTGAACAATGTTTACAAGTCCAGCATGATGGTTGTTGTGGTGTATGTTATGTTCAGAATGGTTTGTTCCCCTTTCTCCCCTCCCTACAGCACTGGTTTGATAATCCCCATTGTCAATCTTCCCTGACCCTACCCCTTAGTCCAGAAGCTTCCATGTCAATCCCCCATAGGCCTCCTACTCCCTTTGTCAATCCCCTGAAATCTTATCCCCTTCTTCTGGAAAGTTCAGAGTTCCTACATAGATGATTGGTTTTTAAACTTTCTACCCTCCCCTATAACTCCCTCATGGGTTACTATGATGTCTATCATTTTACCTGTACCTCCCCTGTTTCCTTCCTATTGGCCAGAGATTTCTCCCCTCCCCTGAGACCTCCCCCATTTAAAAGTTCATGCACACCCAAGTTCAGGGTCTTTGGATGCTGTTCTTCCTGGAGAATAAAACTCTCTTGGACTTAATGCCTGCACCCCCTCCTCATTCTTTGCCTCCACTCCCTGCACTTACTTCTGCCTCCTGTGCAGGAGCTTTAGCTCTGAGCCTCTTCCTGGATTGTGCTGCTTCTGGGGAGTGTCTCCAGCCTGATGTGGTACCTGTGGAGGGCTGAGCTGGGATTTCAAAAAAGGTACAGTGTCAGATGGTGACCTAAACCAGGTAATGATTAAAAACTGAGTACATGAAGAATGAAAATAAGTTATTTAAAGAAAAGCAGAAAGTCACCAGCTCCATGGTTTGACCATTTAGCCTTAGAGTTAAAAGTAAAGTGGTCCTGAACACTAGGTTTGTTCCCAGAGCTAGAAGTGGATTTTATACCTGAGAAGTGTGTTCACACAAAGTAAAAACTTTGGAGTCCATTCCAGAGTCTCTGGAAGGCATGATTGAGTAAGGTTAGAATTCGTCAATAAATTTCAGTATCGTGCAGAATGCTTCAACAATCACCAATATAGGTCCAGCATATATTATACGCCCACTTTCTCTGAATTAATTTTTAACATGTTATTAAAAGCTTTTGATGATGGATTTAATTTACTGCTGCAATTTCCAAAGAACATTAAGAAATTCTGCAGTAGTATTATTTTCCTTTGGTATTACATTATTTGGCTCCATTCCACACTCGATGAATATTATGACTCAGAAAAAAACCACTATTCTCTGTAAGAAGATAGGTTCTAAGAAATTTAACTCAAAGCATAGATGTTGACCTATGAAATAATACAAGGGGATGTATGATGTTCATGCTCTGTGGAATAAGCAGTGCTGCTGAAGTAAACAATTTGAGCACTCCTGAGAACCATTTTTATAAACTACTCTTTTTTGTGTTAAATGACAATGTTTCATATCTGCATAAGAAGTTAATACATTCTGAGGGGAAAAAGCACAACCCGAAAAGCCCACTGAAAAATGGTGTCACTTGCTGTCTAAGTAATGTTTAAAAGACACGTATTTTAAAAGATAAATTTATTTCCTCTATGCAGTGCCACAAAAAATTAACCAGGTATATGCAAAACATTTTTAGCACTTTTGGTTTTCCTGCATCTCTTGGACACCCAAGCACAACAACAGTCTCAACCTTCAGACTTAGTACATAACTTTTTTTTCTCTTTTAAGTAAGATAAATCAATCAAAACGGGAAGCCCTGCAAAAGTAAACCACCTTGTTTCCTTCTGTAGGGATTGTTTCATAAACATGGAGATTGAATAACATCTCGTCAAGAAAAGACTGTGTGACACAAATATTTTAAGGAACACATATCATTTATGCAAAATTGTTCCCGTGTTGCCTTGAAATGGCCACTTGTACCACTTTTCACATCACTTAAAAGTGTGTGAAAAGCAGCACTGTGAACATACTTCATAGATTAATTTATCCTTATGTGCTGTGATTCTGCTGTTATAATTTCCCTATGGAAACAGGAAAACTGCAAACAAAACAATGTGCATGTAGATGTTTTTGTTTCCTCCAAGCAGACAATTTTTTATTAGTTGTCACTCATTATGTTATTTTGCATAATTTGTATTCTAAATAGCTGAGGAGTGGAAGAAGAAATTAATAAAGAGGGGACTTCTGTTTTCTTACTTAATGGCACTGCCAGAACACATTCCAGGAACAAAATAAAATAACAATAAAATTGGTGTGCAACTTTCCTCAGAGGCAACCAGGAGAGAATGTGATACAGTGACAGTAATTCCCTTAAGTAAGCAGGTCAACTTGTACTTTACAGTTTTATTTCATTAATGGACACCGTCTCCAAATTCAAAAAGCAGACAATTGATTTTTTAGTGGTGTTTTTGTAGTTAATATAATTAGGAATTAGAGAATCTTAACACTCAATATATAGTGAAGAAAAATACTGTTATGGGGGACAGGAAAAAAAGCCCCATAACACTAAAATCGAATTTACCCATATATATAGAACAAATATTAAAGAGACAGAAACAGATACTTAAAAAGCTGCTTAATAGTCTCAGTTTCAATTACTTATATGCAGTTTGGTTGTGTTTCTTGTGGTAGTAATTTTAAGTCTTACCAATATTCTCCAATACTTCTGAGAGAAATCAAAAATATACTATAATATAATAAATTATTTCAAGTTTAAATCTACTGGGTTGTTTATTTGTTTATTGTGAGTCTTATCCAAAATATATTTTAAAGTAGATTATTTTCATGTAGATAGCAGAGGAGCCAAAGATAGATAGATAGACAGATAAATAAATGTATAGGATGTCTGGAGAAGAGGGAATTTTTATTTATTGCATAGCTTGAGAAGAAAAAGGCAGTAGAAAAGAAGTCATGGGATGCATGACTCCAGAGAATATCCCTGATTTAAGATATTGACAACACAAATGAAGTAGCTCTAGGATCATTTCAGGAAAACATTATGTAATGATAGATTTTATACTGCTGGAGGAGTTTAGAGTTCTGGAAGTTGCCCATGCATTTTGCAATGAGATCTTACCTGCAAATATCTAACAGTTAAAAGCAGTGGTATTTGGTACCTCTGCAGAATGGAAGCATCATCCATTCAACATAATTCAGATACATTCAGAATTATACAAATGTAATGGATTTTTGAATATAAAATGTACAAATCTTTTTAAAAACATGACTCAAGAAGGTCCATAAACATACATAGACATATATTTATGGAATAAAAATAGAAGTACATCCGAAAAAGCAAACACTTTAAAGCTCACACAGATTACTTCTCCTCTGCTCTCGTGTTTTATTCATTTAAAGCATAGTCACATATCAATGACAGCACAGCCAACTTAATCTTTGATTGTGGCATCAGCTGCGTTTTGTGAACAAGATCTTAGAGATAAAGCAGGCTATGGTGCTTTGCCAAAGCAAAGAGTCTGTTGACTTACATTTAGAAGAGACAGATACAAGCCCCAGTTCTCATTTGGACCATGATAATTACTAAGGTTCTTCACTTGTTATTTGATCCCACACCTTCCTCCATCACTGCAGAATGCAATGTTCTAAAATTAGTACCCATCCCTCACATTAATTTACACAGGACTACAGCATGCCTCAGGAAAAAAAGGTCGTTTCCCTGCTGTGGAAATGAAAGGGTTTCTTTCCATCTCTCTGTTGTGATTCCAAACTGAAGAAAAGCAAATATTAAACTGACCATTTAAACAAAGATAAGCACTGTTCAGTAGCCTCTGCACTAAAGTAAGAAAACTGCACAGTTGTTTGTGGGGGTTTTTTTGCAGTGTTCTATGTTGGAAAACCAGTGGACTAGGCTTAGAAATTAGTAGGTGTTTGTCTTCTCTTTACTGACATTATAAAAAAATCTCTTAAACAAGACTAAAACACCTCTCTCTGGTAAAACTACCCTGTGGCTTATGCTGACCTTAATGTCAGAAAACCCCATATTGGTTTAAGACAGCACAAGGCCGGCTTAAGCAAAAACATCTTAAAGCTTGGCAAATTTTTGCGTTCCTCCCCATTAAATTTGAAAGAAAAATTGTTGAACATACATCTGTCATGATGTTCATAAGGATATGAAAATTTAATTGAAAAAAAAATGCCTTCTCTTATGCTACATATACTTTCCAGTATGCTGTTATTAACATATCAGAAGGATTTAAAAGAAAGAAACAAAATCTTGTTCACTTTTTCACAATATTTCTGTTGCATTTTCTCACTGTATTTTCTACATGCACTTTTCATGTGAAATTATAAGTAAGAGGTTTTGCTACCAATTTTCAGACAACTGATTGACCTGGTATGGCTTGTAAATTCATTGCTTATAAAATTTAAAGTCTTTCATATTGTTTGAACTGGAAGAAAATTCCTAAAATGAAATCTGTTATCCATGCTGTCATAGGGAGGATTTCAAGACTTAAAAGGTAGACAAATAAAAGCAATTCAGATTTCAGAAAATTTCAGCTGAAATATCTTAAAATGGATGCTCAGATGGATTCTGCATTTTTATTTGCCATGTTTCTGAAATCTGACTAAGGACATGAAGATATAAAATATATATATACATTTATATATGCACATGAGCTAACTTTAAGGGTCAGTAGCAGAAATAACTGATTCTATATATAGAATATATATCAGAACCCAAAATTAGAGCCATCTGAAGTTTCTACTTATTGAGTTTGATTTTTTCTTTTTGTTTTTTTGTTTGTTGGTTTGATTTGTTTTTTCATTTTGCTTTTTGTTTTTTGGGGTTTTTTGTTTTAAACGTGGATTATTACAAAACCAAAACAGGGCAAATCAGAGTGCATGAAAATGTGCATCTAGGTTGGATTTTAAATTCTATCTACTGGGAGATACTCTGTAGAGGATGAAAATAACTACTTTCATCCCATTTTCCCAAAGAGATAAGGCTGATGCCATCATCCTGCATGCAATCTGCCTGCCATTACCTGTAGTACCCGTTAGCAAGCTTGACTAAAGCAGGTTCTATACTTACAGTCTCTGTAAAAATTGGAAAGAAGTTAAAAATGGGAATAAAGAGTGGCACATGAGTGCACATAAAATGACTGATCAAGTGAAAAGCTTCAGAATGAGGTCATCTCTTCTTTGAAATCAGAGAATCCAAAGAGGAAAAAGACATCACAAATGGGGTACAAGTTCAGTAGATCTGTGCACAGTATTGAAGAACAAAACCAGCCAATGACAGAGCCAGAATTAGACTTCATTGGGTTGAAAGCTTAAGAAGACAAATTTTGAAAGTCAGTATTAAGTTCTTACTCACTAGAGTGGTGAAGAAATAAGTTCATGATACCCTCAGAAAATATTTTATCATTGATAAAAAAATAATTGCTTATTAAAAATGTTTAAAGTATTTATAATTTTAGCACTCCCTTACAGAAAATTATCTTGAATCTTCAAAAATCTGGAATTACAAATATGGAGTGTAAAATTCAATATCACTTTTTTGGCTTCTTTCACCCTGGTTTTAGAATGTGATTAGTGATGGAGTTGTTCTGAAATTACTAATCAGGTATTATTTGATATTACCATTTTTTTTGCCTTCTATACTCATATTCACCAGCAAAAATTTTGTGAGAGTCAGTATTACATTAATTCATCCTTATGCTAGCAAGGTAATGACCACATGTACAGTGCCAGTTCCTCTGAGTTTACAAACGTGCCATTTTTAAAATACCTGCAATCTGAGTTGGAATTTAAAACTTTGTAGAAGTTGTCAAGCAGATGGTTATGTGCACCCAAATTGTACTTGCTGGTCCTCTTCAAAGGCAGCTATTTTCCCTGATTCTACAAAAGAGTTAAACATTTCCCATTCTAGTTTGTTTTGGAGCTGGGCTTGGTGATGTCACACATGCTGTTCATACTTGGAGTGAGAGGAAAACAAGAAAAACGCTGGGGGATGTATTGCTTAAATCAAAGGAAGTTATTTCTGCTGGGAACAGATCTCACTTTTCCCAAGGGAAGAGCTGCCCCTGGATTTTATTAATTCATAGGTCTAGTTTTAAGATGTTGAAGAAGGCAAATTTATTTTAGTCTTTCTGATTTAAACATCCAGATCTTTCTTAAAAGTTTTCTCTGACCCAAATAATTCAAATAATAGGAAATGTACAAACTAATCTCCATAGTGATATTTAGCTGTTAAAATAAGGTTATTCCTAAGTCATTCTTCTGTCTAGGTAATAAAATTTTAGAATATTATGATTTATGTTGTTTTCCTTTGTCTAATTTTGGCTCATATGCTGGTTGCCTGTTTAGACTGACAATATTGTACTACTGCACCTCAGATTGGTTGTGTTGGGGGGCCCTTGAAAGTACCTGGTGAAATTTCAGGATCTTCAGATTGTGGTTTCCAACAATGAGTGAGGCTAAGTATGTTTTTTTCACTATATGCAAACCATTAGTGTGAAAAAAAAAGTAAAATAAGTCAAAGCTCTGAGCACAGGTATAGAAATTTGTTTTATTTTAGGTTTGAGAACTGATACTTCACAATTTACATATTTTTCAGAAAAAAACACTGACATCTTACTGGTAGTATCAAAAGGCGTAGGTTAATCGATCTTAAGATATTTAGAGATAAAATATTACTTTAAAATTTGTTTTCTAGTTGCTTAACAATTACTTAGAAGATGTTTTCATAGGATAATTTTTGTTCACTCTAAAATAGGAAACCAAGGTTAAAGTTACCCTTTGGAACTGCTTTTGTGTTAAGGCCTCCTGAGGTGACCATTTCAGATTTAAATACTCAACCTTTGGACACCTAACATCAAACTAGATTATTTGCTTCCTTAGACTACAAGGACAGAATAAAACAATACCAGAAAATTAATGCAAGATAGCATTTAAAAATTTAGTGATAATCTTAGTATGCACAATTTATGCTAGTTATACACTATTATATGCTATTTATACACTCTTTTATGCTATTTAACTTCAGAAAAATGTATAGCAAGTGCATTTATGTGTTGTTTAGTATACTCATAGTTACTGTGATTTGATTTAATGGGGACAGGAGAATAAACACTACTGATAGCGTGATTTCAGTGGCTAGGGATTTTTTTTTTCACCTGTTGGAAGACAAAAAATAACAGATTACAGAATTCTATTCACTTTAGGTGTTCACTAAGTATTATTCGTTAATCTAAAAAATGCCACAAACATGGGTGTGTTCCATGGCTTTGAAAATCATACTGTTTGCTTATAGATATGTTAAATCATAAAATTATGAAAAATAACCAACTGAAATGTAGTTAATTGGTATATGGCCATTTTCTACATCTCCATTCTATTTCAAATTTTCAAGTATTGCATTAGTTGCAAATGAAGACAAATTTTTTAATTATACAATTCTTGATTCCATATTTCTGTGTTTGCTTGGGGTTTTTTGCCTAGAAAATTTAATACAACAGAACTTTTAAATTTCCTTCATGTGAGTTATTTGCTTCAATGTCTTGAGACTTGTATCTTAGAAGAAACCAAATTGGACTGTGAAAATCCTTATTTCCACAGGGATTTTTATTTTTAGATTTTTTTTTGCTTTCCTTCCATCTGCCTTTGAGCAATTTTCTGTGCTTCAAGCATGAACAAGCAATATTAATCCAATTCCTAGTTTCTATGAGCCACACTAAGTTAGATGAAATGCACCTCAGATCACCTCTTTAGGAACTATGCTTTTGTTTAACTGTTTCGTCATCTCACAGCCATAATATCTTTGCAAAACCCAGAGCTATATACTATGAAAAATATAAATATGTCTGAAGTGGACATGAAGATGAGAAGGAAAAACAAGCAAGTAGGCACCATATTGCTTTTTGACAAAGAAGGGTTCTACTCTGATTTTCAAACTAGTAATCATTCAAAACCATCACATTTTAGGATTATAATTCAGTCACCATTCAATTTACGCAGCAGGCAAGATACAACTGTAGTACAGTTAGTACTTGCTTTCAAAAAACACTTCAAAGACTATGAAGAAAAAAAGGCAAACCATCAGTTTCTCCTGATGATGAGTGTTGGCCTTTTCCTCCTGCCCATTTATAGGGCAAGGTATTATCTTCTGTACTGAGGAGGAGAATCAAGGTTGACCAAAGCATTTTTCACTTTACCTTGCTCCTATTAACTGAGATTCACGTTCTCTTTCTTTCACAATGTTGTTCCTTTGATAGTTTGCATCAGGTTTTATTTACGGGTAGTAAATATTGTGCAGAAATAGCTTCAGATGCTCTATTCTAAATGAAAGTAACCCTTGAACATACTTGCATTACTTAGCTGTTACTAATTATTACTTATAGTTGTATATTTATATGTATATATTTACATGCTTTCTCTATATTATATATATACGTAGCATATATGCAATGTGTGTATATATATCTATATATACAGACACTGGTTCTAGATTTATAAATTCAAACCAGGAGGGACTAATTTGTAGGTCTCTACCACAGAGCAGCAGTTGTTCTGGTACTGCAGTTTGGCTCTTTTGTTACAATTTTGCTATTAAGCTGGATAGTCCTTCTTATTTCCGTCTTTAAATCACAAGTGTGTAATTAGGTTTTGCACATACTTGGGGAAAAAGCCAAACAAACCCACAACAACATCTAATTGGAAAAAACCTAAAATCCAATATAGGGCTGTTATCTGGATAAAGCTTTCCATATGCAGAGATGCTCTTTCCTTTCTCTCCTGGAAAAATAATATCAGAAGAATGCCCTCACAAAAGGAATTATACTGGGATTTTTGTTTGTTTGTTTCTTCTTTTCCTTACTAACTCCCCGAAGGACAATTTCACATCTTTCTGTCCCCACCCTATGCCTCTTTCTGCAGAAAGTTGCAGAATGGGAATTGCATTAATGGGAATAATCCTGTACTTATCAAGCAGTTTTTCTGCTGATATCTCTTCACTGAGATAGCAAGTAGTTTTATTGGTGAATTATAAAAATTTAATATGATATTTAACACTTAAAAGAGGTCACTTTATATGTTTAGCATATACAAAATGGAGCTTCTTATGTAGCAGGATCAGAATGCTCAGTAGGACCAGGGCAGTGACTGTCCCCCTGTACTTGGCACTGATGAGAGCTGAGTACAGTTCTGGCCCCTTCACTATGGGAAAGACATTGAGGTGCTGGAATGTGTCCAGAGAAAGGTAATGAAATTGGTGAAGATACTAGAGAACAAACCTTATGAGGAGCTACTGAGGTAACTGGCTTTGTTTTAACACAAGGAAAGGAAGGCTCCAGGGGGGTACCTTATCAGTCTCTACAAGCACCAACCTGTGTGTGTTGGTGTCTTCTGCTGAGTAACAAACAATAGAACTCAAGGAAATGGCCTCATGTTACACAAGGGGAGGTTTAGATTCCATATCAGGAAAAAATTCTTCACTGCAAAGGTTGCAAAGCACTGGCACAGGCTGCCCAGGGAAGTGGTTGAGTCATCATGCCAGGAAGTATTTAAAAGAAGTAAAGATGTGGCACTTACAAACACAGTTTATTTGTGTCAGTGGGATGTTCATGGTTGGATCAATGATCTTAAGGTGATCCTTTTCCCAATCTGATTCCAACTGAATAATTTCCAACCTATGATTATATGCTATCCAGGATTTTTAATGAAAAGCTTACATAATTTTCTTTAATATTTTTTTTCTTACATGTAAATAATAGAAGTGACTTATAAAAGAAATTTAGATATTTTTCCTATTCTCACAGTGACCCACAACTGAGAGATGGGACTTCAAAACAGGGGGTTCAAAAGTAATCCAAGCAGGGAGCCTTAAATTTTAAGCCAAAGCTTGAGCAAAAAATAGGTCGGAGTTCTAGTTGAAGTTAAAGTTTATTGAAGTCTAAGCTGAAGTCAGGGTAAAAAGGAGTTGAAGCCATTGAAGTCACTGAAGTCAGACATTGTTCTCACAGTACAGTGTTATATACCTGTTACAGCTCAAAATAGGCCACAGCCCTAAACAGTAGCAAGAATTTTCTCACAAACTACAGACAGCCTATTGTTAACATTATTTGGCAGCCTTTACAAAATTACATAGTTTTAAAGACCTTGATAGTTTCATATGCAGTTCTCTTCCTAGCTCTTTTTCATGTCTGTGATCGTTCTACACCATGGCCTGTATCCAACCAAAGCTAAGATATCTCAATTCACAAGCTCCACTGTGCCCCCGCTTCATCTCTCATCTGTTCTTCCTCATCACAGTGCATTTCTTCAAAACAATGCTGATGCCAAAAATCCCTGCAAAAAGAAAATTTTCAGCTTTTAAGAACTGCAATAAAAGAAACACACAGACCAAAAAAAGTATAAGGTCTGCTTTGTTTTTCTTTATACAGGAATCTAACTATATTTCTTCCACAATATTCAAACATTAGAAAACCTATCTTCATACATTTTACAAATATTATTTTCTGCACTCTAATAATTTTAATATTCTTTTAAAAGCAAAACCATATATAAAAGCACATTTTAGGAAGAACTGTTTGTCTCCAAAAATCAAATGCTATATTCTTATCATGATTACAGGAGAAAGAATGCTAATGTATGTGTAACCAAACTATGTATTCTGCACCTATCTACATTATTCCTGGTGAACTGTTAATCACTGTAAGTGGTAATTTGTACAGCTTCTCATTGCACCCTGACCCTGCAAGGCAATGTTTCCTTACTTTCACAAAGACCATGATAACTCCCTCCAGGGGAACACCAACAGAGTTACACCCATCCTGAGGGGCAAATGGGCCATCATGAACTGAATAAATAGGCAGCTATGACCATCAGAGACTCCAAAAACATCCTGTAACTCATAGGACTTTATCATTCCATTGTGAAATTTCATGCCCTGGTGGAGATATCTGAATCTGACCACTGCCACTGGATATCCAGAGAAGAACCAGGCTTTTCCACAGGACCAGCACTTTCAACAAGATCACAACCATCACTTCAACGGGACTGCAATCACCAGGTGTCAGGTTGTACCTTGATTTTGTCAATTTAGGCCAGTGTTTCTGTTTAATTTCCTTTATTGTAATTTTCCTATTACATTGTGGAAATCTCTCACAAAGTATTTGCATGGGGTTAATTCTTCCTGCTGGTTTACTTTAAAAGCAGCACAACTCCATAGCTTGCAATATGAATCTCAACTGCCAAAAAGCAACTTATTTGTTAAGTGGAAGAAGGCAGAAACTAAACTTGCCTGGTTTCTCTCCACAATTCCTTTGAGGAGAGAAAAGACAATATTTTTTTGACATGATATTTTCCTTTATGTTTAATTGGAGAAAAATCAGTTAACAAAAAGTTGATTGTCTAGCTGCAGATGCATATGTATTAAAAAATTGAAACAGTATTTGTAACTTTAAGTATTGAAGACATTGATTTCTAAATCTTGAAAGAAACTGCTATTTCTCTTTTCCTTTATCCTATTGAAATTGGTCCTCTTAATTTGTTTACTTTCTGTTTTGCCAAAAAGGTGCAATGTTTCTTTAGACTAGTTCAATTGTTGTATATTCTAAACTCTCACACACAAATGTTAAAGGACATTTATCAGAAATTCTCTAGGAAAAGAAAGAACTGGAAGAATAGGCAAATGTTTTCATCTGAGCCTTTCTGCTGCTGATGTTGCCATCATTGAAAAGCTCATGATCTTGCCTCTCAGAACAGGTGACAAGGCCTGTAGCTACAAAGTATGGGATGAGACATTACCCAAAGGCAGGAGATATCTGGATGAACTTTTGTAAGAAATGGTGTTGCTTGTTGTCACTGCAGTTCTGGTGTTTGTATAGTTTCAGAAATGTTTTGCCTTCTACTCTACTGAAATGAAAGTGTGTCTGCTCTTCAGATCTCCTACACACAAAGTTATGAGCAAGTGCCTCCCTCAAGTACTACAAGGCAGCTTCTGGGCTGTATAAGAGTCAATTTTTCTCTCTGGATCAACTGTCATGATCAGCCTTCAGTACTAAAATATCTATTTTAAGGAGTTAACCTCCCCAACATTCATGTATAGAAAGTACAAACTAGACATGTTCCACTCTGATGTTTTTACTGTCTCCTCTGACAGTCAAAGGAAAAGCTATTTTTACATCATCAAACAGTATTGCTCAGTTGAAGTAGATTAGAGTTGGGCATCCAACACCCACATCCTTTGCCTTCTGGAGAAGAGGTGAAGAACTCTTCAGGACTACCTCCAGTAAGACAGTGGGGTTTATTTCTTGAAGAGATTCTAATTTATACTCCTGTAACACATCTTCCACTTCAATTTTATAATAGAGACATTTTGTCAGCTTTGCTGTGTGGATCACAGCATAGTGGGAGGGCACATATAGGAGATTAATTTTAAAAATGTATTTCTGATATGAGCCAACATGTTAATGTGAACGCAATTTATGTCAAGCAAACCATGGTTTGAGGTAAACGGTTAATTCAGGACTCACTAGGCACAAAAAGTGGAATTTATTTTTAAAGAAACTTCAGCAATGTGCTGAAGAGACCATGAAGGAATTAACATGCCTACTTTCTACCTGACTTTCATAGCTTCAATTTGAGACGTGTACCAAATGGTGGTAGAATGTTTTTATAATAAGAAATTAGAGGAATACATGATATAGTGCTAACAATGCCTATTCACAAATTATGGCATATTTTCTTCACATCATTTAAAGTTTAATATTAATAATCCAGGGTTTAATTCTACGCATAGAAAAGGTTAGTTTACATATAAAAGAGAATGAAGAAGGAATTAATTTAAACTGCTGAGAATGGAATTGGTTTCTGTGTTCATGGTGTTATGATATATTGTCAAGCCACAAAAATGACAGTTTTTTGATAGCTGTGAATCAAGATTTTTTTAAAAAAACTTTGGCTGTATATCTCAGAGAATGAACAAAAACTCACCAGTGGGTAACTTACTGGAGTTCTGAAGACTAGACAGTGATTAGGTTCTAAATTTTTTGTTACTTCTAATTGTGTTATCCATTACTAGAGCAATTCAGCTACCTATATCTCCCTCCATGTGGTTGGTGTCACATCTATACAGGTCAATGACAGAGCTCCCACTGGAGAGTTAGAATCAGCCTAATAAAGAAGAGAAACTTTTTGGGAAATTCTACCTCTATGAGTAATTTTGATGTTTGATGATTTTCTGCAGTTACTTGATAAAAAATGGGATGTTCACATCAATTTGAACTCAGAAAATATTATAGATGAGATTATAGGCGATTATATCTGATTTGTACTTCTTACTGCTAAAGAAAAGGTAAATAAAATTCTTCCTGGCAAAGAAAATTTCATATATTCTAAGACCAGCAACAGCCGACAAGGTGGACAATACCTTCTCTCTAAATATCAACTGTTTCCTGTTTTAATTATAAAAAGCCAGAAGTGTTTTCTCTAGTCAAAGCCATGTTACATTCAATTAACAATAATTATGCAGCACAGTCAATAAAAATTGGTATATTATTTTCTATTTACATTAACTGCTACTGTGTCTGGTACAAGTATATGCCTTGCAAAATTTTTTATGCATTTTGCAATAGCATAATCTTTATGTTAAGCACTTGGTGAAATGTCTGCACTATTTACTATATTAAATATTTCTCCCAGAAGCTAAGAATTGTAATACATATTTTCTCCTGATATGGACTGAAGCTTTCAAAAGTGACTGACAATTATGGACTTTAAGGACATTTCCTTGTTGCTTTTTACTTACGATAAACAAAATTTTGATTATGCATTAATACTATCATGGTTCTATGCAACACTAGAGGAGGCTGATTCTTTTGTTTGCTTTCAGAGCAGCAGATACCACTTAATGGAATTGTTAATAATCATTCCCATGTTTCCAAGCATACAACAACATCACAACCAAATCACTTAGTGACATAAAATTAGACATGTTTAGTGATCAAGATGACTGTTGGGGATGGATAGCAAGTTCTGTTCAACACACACTCCTGTGCTTATGCCTGTTCTGGATTTAAAAAATCCTACACCACCCAATCCAACTGAGGCTAGCAGCAAGACTCAGAGAACTAGGACACTCATTTGTCCAACTGGTCTAGGTGTCCAAGTCCTAGCTGCCAGACTGGCTTAATGTGTAATGATTTTACCTTGGGTTCCTCAGCCTTTGGTACAGTGTTATAGTTACGTGTTTCTTTCAACCTCTGTAGGATTATTGTTTTCTGTTTCAATTTTCCATTTATTGCTTTCCAGCAACTATTGCAACAAACAAAATTGCTTTCAAATAACTTTTCTTTGTATTGCTTTCAATTTTTCAATTATTGCTTTCAAAGCAAGATGCTCTGCATTAGCTGCCACAAGCCTCTTTGATGAGTTGAGCCAAAGCCAAATTGTCTGACCTTCTCTACATCCAAGGTCAATTAATGATCACTGCTTGGGTCATTACCACCCTCTGGCCTCCTGCCTAAAATTCCTTGTAAGGACATAAAGCTCTTAGGAGTTCATGTCTCTTTGTTTTGTTTCTTTGCCAGAAAGAAATAATTTCTTTGCTTTGTCTGAGTTTTCAGTAAGTTTCCCACGTAAGACTTATGTGTGCTTGTATTGTTTTCCCAGAGCATACGATATTCACGTCTTGAGACAGAGTTGGGCAGATGTGGTCAAGATCTTACATACCTGAGTAGTTTTGCTTAACTGACTTAGTTCTCTTTTACAATAAGATCCTTCAACTAGTTGAAGACAAGCCAAAAGATGTGGATTTTTTTTCTTTAAATTTAACAATGCTTTTGATACTGTCTCTTATACTCTCTTCAGGACTAATGTCCAACATACAGTTAGACAAATCCACAATACATTTGATGAGCAATGGGCTAATGCATTGGCTCTTACATTGGGATGGTGGCAGTCATCAGCAGGGTGCAGCAAGATTTAATTTATAAGTCCAGTCCTCTTTAATATTTCTATGAATATTCTGGATACAAGAATTGCACGTTAGTTTTGCCAGCAATATAAAATTAGGAGGTGCCATGAACTCCCTCAAGGGTAGGGGCCTTTCAGAGAGATCTGGATAGACTACAGACCTTCAGTGATCAACTCTATTAAATTGAATAAGAGCAATTGCCAGATGCTACATCTAAAATTGTGTGATCCTTGTTGTAGATATAAATGGAAGGGGATGAGAGCTTGGAAAGAATCTGTCTGGAAGCAGATCTGGGAATTTGGATTTATTTTAGGTAGTCCTGCAAGGAGCAGGGAGTTGGGTTTGATGATCTCCACTGATCCTTTCCAATTTGAGATACTATATGCTTCCATGAATCTTTGATTTTTGTTTCATTGAATAAAATATCTATTGTTTCTGTGTTGATAGCTATGGAGTTTATTTCTCTGAGATTCCCATTCAGTTTCCCTGTCTCCTTATCAGCACATTTCACAGACACACTCATGGTATAGTTCCAAGATCATTAAAATATATAAAATAATTTCCTTAGTTAGTCATTGTGGAACTTTGTTCCTCAAATGTTCCCTTCTAATAAGTAAGAAAACTCATATTTCTCTAGGGTGTTTCGTATGTATTGTGTTAATCATGAGTTTGCTGTAATAGAGCATATTTATTAATACATTTCTGAACAGTTACTTGAAATACTTTTTCAGAAATTCAGCAGTGAATGGTACTACAAATGAAAAATAGGAGTAGAGTGCAAATACAGCATAAAAGTCACAGACAACCCCATTACTTGGAACACATTTTTTTGTTTCTGTGTATATTTAGCACAGATATTTGTAGTCAGTCAATTATTAAAAAGCTTCAAATAGTAGAAGCAATTTATTTTGCAAGTGGTTTCATGATACCATTTTCAAGCACTAAAAGTGAAATATTTTAGGTTCCATGAAATCTAGAAAACCCCCTTATTAATACTGGTAATAATAAAAAGTCGCAAATTTTGATGAATTGTTCCTGCACTGAAGTGGCATCTATTTAAATTTGCACTGAGTGCAGCCATGCTTTAACTGTCATAACTAGTTTGTTACCCATATTCAGCAGATATTTCCTTTTACACTGTTCTCAAAAAATGCTAGTTCAAATTCATAGAGATAAATGGAAATCATTATGTTGAAATTATTCCCTTAATTAAATACTTTATAATGAAGACACTATATGTTCTATGAGAGATTAAAAAGAAAAAAATAAAGTATAATGTATTATACTAACTCAAAGATAAGCTACCATAACAAATTGAGAAGGCTATCCAGTGATAAGCCCCAATAATCAATCTTAAGTATTTTGGTGGTCTGTTGTGGTAGTGCTTTGTAGCAATGTATCTGCTTATTAATATGAGTTAAGCTATTCTT
>VWYE01011477.1:7409-34274 GCA_013398995.1 Alaudala cheleensis
GGGGGGGGCCGCGGCCTGGGCGCGGGGCAGGTGGCGGTTCGTGGTCAGCGGCCGCTGAGGGCTGGGCCGTGCCAGGCCGCCCTGCAGGGCAGGGCAGGGCTGGGCTCCGAGCCCCGGGCTCTGGTACCTGGCGGACCAGTTCCCACGGGATACTCCTTCAGGAGCGTTCCGCATCGCTTCTGGTGCCCTTTATGTTTCCACTTCTTGCCAAACGGCGTTATTTGTAAAGCCGTTGAACTAGTCTTTGTTTACGTGAGAATGGCAAGACTGCTCTATAGTAATTTACTTTCTATAAACAAACCCCGCGCATGCATGCACAAAGTTTTCTTGGAAACTGTAACATTTTCATACACGGAGTATGTAAAATCGTGCCTTGTATAGTAGTTCTAAAAGGAACTTAATGTAAGAGAGTTGGAACTACCAGCTCTCTGGAACAATACCATGAATAACTTCGTGTGCGTGGTTGTTCTTGATGTCAGGCTTTGAGGGTTGTCACTCTTTACATGAACAGGGTTTTGGCCTCAGATCGTTGGAATTTCAATATCTCTTCCAATCTCATTCAGATCTTGGAGGGAAAATACATTTACTGTTACAGTACATCAAAGCTGTTGGAGTCTGTGAAGTTTTAACATGTTCTAGGCAGCCCTGCTCTGATACTGTTGTGTTTAAAAAATGCATGTGGGATCATCTTCAATATGAAGCTGGTGGAATAAAGATGTACTTCATGCCTTTACTTGACTCCCTGTAAAATTTAGTTTAGTTTGCAAATTATAAATTCCACTTTACTGTAAAATAGACTTCGTGGATTTGGGTTTTTTTCCCCTAGTCTGGCTCTCAGCTTCCAAACTACACAGATTAGAATTGAATTTTCACAAGATTGTCACCCTTTTGCCCCTTTTAGGTGTATAAATTTTGTTGCCTTTTGAGGTTGCTACTGTTGAAATGAGGTATTTTCTCTGTATCCCTCCTG
This sequence comes from Alaudala cheleensis, assembly GCA_013398995.1. Classification (NCBI taxonomy): domain Eukaryota; kingdom Metazoa; phylum Chordata; class Aves; order Passeriformes; family Alaudidae; genus Alaudala; species Alaudala cheleensis. The sequence continues at coordinate 8,380 of VWYE01011477.1, forward strand.
TCAACAATATCTTCTTTGCCCTCCAAAACCTCCCAAGCAAATGAAAAATCCCTGTCCTTCTGCGCTGTAGAAGTCACAACTTGAAGTTTGAAAGTAATGGGGGGTTCTTTGCAGCAGAGATACAAATCTTATTCTTTCACATATAGTTTCTAATCTTCCCCCAAATGGTATACAGAGGATTAAGCTGTCAGTCTGTAGGTGAAATGTATTACTTAAAGTACTTCATTAACCTGGCTTGCTTAGCATTCATTAAACTGGAGAGGAATCCTGGCTCAGTTTGCACACTTCCCCAGGTTTTTTTGTATTGGGCAGTGGAACTGTTCAGCACAACAAAGCTAGAATGATCCATGTGCTTTGGAATCACGTGTTGTGAACTTCTTCCATTTCTGTCTGCTTATCTTGTTATGGACACTTGTGAGGAGAGGAGGAGAAGTTTGTTTTAAAAATCAAGTGTTAGGGCTTTCATGTTGATGTATCTTGCGCTTATTGTTTTTAGGCTTTTAGTTTTGGATGTGGAAAGCTTGTGTTTTGTCTTCAAAACTTTATGAAAAGTTCAAAAGCTTTTTTTTTTTTCCCAAAGGCTATTACTGGTCTTTGAAATCAATGAGCAAATGCACTTTTTTTAAAGAAGTAATTGTAGACATCTTTTTTCCAGTCCTAGGAATGGTGATGGTCTGTGATTTCACAGGCAAATATTAATTTGATGTGTATGAAATGTGTAGGTCATACAAAAGCTAAAGATTAGAAATTACTATTGCTTTTCCCCCATGAAAGTGTCGATTCATAATTTCTGAGTCTGTCTTTTCTGTGGAGGGTAAGAGTTGTAAAAGGATCTCTGCCTCCAGCCTGTTCACTGGCCTGTGTTGGTTTTGGCAGATGAGTTTTGCAAGAAGGATTGTTTCTTTAATTAATCCTCTATTTTCAGCGGCCTGGCTGTGATTCCCAGACCAAGTGCAGTGTTGCTTTGGTTCCCAGATTTAGGAGTTTGTGCCAGGCTTGTATCTTCTGTGCTCTCCACTTGTTTAAACAGCCAGGTCTTGCAGAGCCTCTGCATTCCATATCTGGGGACCTGTCTCATCCTGTGCACTACACTGAGCACCAAGGAGCTGTTTCATAATCATTTAAGCTGGAAAGAGCTTAAAAGGCTGAAGAGAATCCATTGCTCTAATCCTAAAACTTAAAGAAGAACTCAGATATTTACTAGGGATCTCGTTGGGCAGGAGGTAGTTTTGCATTTGCAAATGGGATTGGATTGGAACTGATCTGACTGGAAAACCTGATCCTGTCCTCCCTGAATCCCTCCAGTGCCTGCATTGTTCCCTTCATTTCACTTCATTACACAGCCACACAGGAATTATGTTGTCACACAGACAGGGTGGTGTGGAGGAGGGATGATGCAGAAGGATGTTGGAGGATGCTTGAACCAGATAAGATGTTGATTTGAGATGTTTTAAATTTTACAAATACTTGCCCTAGAGGAGTATCCTTGCATTTCCCAGATGCTAATCCACTCTTAATCCACGTGTAAACACAAGGACTGCGAAGTTAATACCATATGAGTATTTCAAAACCAGGGAAAAAGTCATGGGAGAAATACAGATGTATTTGAATGTACTCCTCCCTGAAAAGTGCCCGGGCTTGAGTAGATTATACATTTAGCTTCATGAAAAGCTCCTTGTGCTTTTGGGTGCAGGACTGCCACTTACTGTTTTGTTAACTGTGCAGAGAGCTGAAAATTTGTCAGTTAATCACTGGTTTTGCCATAGGTTGTGGTTGTAAAACTGAAATGCCTGAAACCTTCCAAAGTGTCTAAATGAGATAAAAACTAAGCCCTCAGAAATGTGGGAAATATAGTAAAGATAGTGATGTAATTTAAGAAAGAGGGTTCACAAGAATTCACTTGTCAGTCCTTCTAATTGTTCTAACTCAAGATGCTAATTCTGACTTTTAAAAATACCTGTTTCTGTAAAAGTACTTTTTAAGTTTCTCCTTAAGTAGACAGTGATGTGTAGTCAAGTAGCATCTGTTTAGTGGATCACATTTGTGTGGCTTTATTCAGTGGATTCTTTCAGTTCAGCAGTTCCCCTTTTTAAAAGTAACAATTTTCAGGCACATTGAGCCTCTGTTAGCATGCTAAATAACCTTGTGATAGTAACAGTATCAGGAGTGCTGAAGAGTTACAGATATTTCTTCGATTTCTGTCAAAAGTGTATGGTCTTACTGAAGTTGAGATTTGGACTGCCTTAAAAAAGAAGCAGCCAATTTTCTTGCATTTTCATCTAAAAATATTTTAAAATAAGAATTTTGGTGCCATTGGTGAAGTTTTGAAAGACCAAGGGCCAGGGTGTCTGTTTTCTTGTTTTTAGTAGATAATACCTAGTTACTTAATTAGTCTTAGATTCATGGCTTAATTCAGCTCATTCCTGGGCATTTAGCAAGTTTTCAAGTTCTAATAGTGTTAAGCACTGAAACTGAAAATATTTGTTGTTCTTTGTTGAATTTTAATTTCTGTCTAGCAGTAGTCTGGCACAGATTGTGAATCAAAATTATTTATGAGGTAGATAAAACATAATTTGATATAAAACGTATTTGAGTTGATTTTGATATATTATTATTTCATTGAATGAACTATCCTGAGCTGTTTCAACTCTCAAATGTAGACTGTTTCTAATCCCACTTCTGTGGCGAATATCCTATAGCTTGTCCAAGTGAGGTGTGAAAATTAGCAAAGAACCAAGGCATGGGTACTACAGCTGTTCTTTCACTCTTTCTGTTTTGGTTTTTGCAGTAGTTTCATAGTTCCATTTTTCTGAGACGTGACAGGCAGGAGGTGCTGGCACAGAATTGTGGATGCCCCATCCCTGAAGTGTTAAAAGTTGGATGGAGCCCTGAGTAAGGTGATCTAGTGAAAGGTGTCCCTGCCCATGGCTGGAGGCTTGGAATTAGATGATCTTTAAGGTCCCTTCCAATCCAAACCGTTCTAAGATTCTATGATTCTGTGAAATTAAGTGTAAGCAAATTAGTAAGATGTACTTTCTTTAATTAATATTGTAACATTTTTTTGTTCTTGATAAAACAGTGTATTTTGGGATTACTCTACTAGCATGTATTTATATTTCCTAAGTTGAAAAGCAGTGTTTGACATCCTGGGATTTCAATAGCATAGGAAATACTCAGTTATGTAGGAAGTGGGATAGTCTAATGATCCAACACAAGACTAACAGTGTTTTTGTTTGGATTTTGTTTTTTAATGTAGGGATAATGATGAGACAGCAAAAGAAGGGAAAGCACCTGTGAAAGAGAAGTCGGTTGCAAAAGCCAAGGCAATCCCTTCTCTTGGAAACAAGAATAGATTCCACCCCTATGCCAAGGAGAAGAATGCAGGCTCTGGAGAAAAGAAGGCTGTAAATCGCAATCGGGTTTTTATTAGCAACATCCCGTATGACATGAAATGGCAGGCTATTAAAGACCTGATGAGAGAGAAAGGTAACTTACTCCTTGTAATACACATCACACAGACTCATAGGGCTTAAATGCAACTGATGTGTCCTTTGAGCCACACAGATTTGAGCTGACTTTTTTTGGTTTGGCCTTTACTTGGTACATCTCCCTTCCCCCTCTTTCATCTGAGACAATTGCATTGCAGGGTAGGCTGGGTAAATGAAGTGCTCACCATCTTCTGCCATTCTGGTGTGACAGTAGAGAGTATATGCATGACTCATGAGTTCTTAAAGAGATTGTGTTTTGTCTAGTTGTAGTTCTTGTAGATTTTTTTTTCTCTAAGGGCTATTGTATTTAAGCAACACATGAAGTGTGTTAACTTGAATAATAAGGGATGTCTTTCAAAAGTTGTTTTGTATTTCTTTGGTGGAATCTGGCTGTGGCATTAACTTTGTCTGCATTGTCACTACTGCCATGTATGTTTGTCTGGAGCTTTGTATTAAAAGCTTGTTACTATTGTTGCAGTTCTGATAGAGAAATCTGATTACCCCAAAAGTTTTATTTTAAATTTGGGGTAAAATAATGATAATATATAGATTTTGTAAAAAGTTAGTTCTGTGTTTTCATTGAAAAATTGATTCTTCAAAAGTAATGCAAAGCACACTTGGCTTTTAGGCTGTGAAAAATGCCAGACCCCCCTTCTGTAACTGCTGGTTTATCTGTTGTAAGGTGACGTGACTATTTGATTGGTTTATTTACTTAAACTTCCTACTTTAGAAAGTGAGTTGCTTGCTGTGAAATATTTGATGTGTAAATTTGGTTATGATTGAAGGCAAACTTTTGATTGAAGATATTCAGGTAGAAAGTCACCTTAAAACAGGTGTTGTGAGTAGGATGATAAATGTAACACTTTTCAGTGAACGTTGACGTTTCATTTGTTAGGTTAAGGGACTGTGTATATCTGAATTTTTGTTCACCAACTATATCATACTGGACAAAATATGATCTGTAGTATGAATTAGGTTAAATTTAGTTGTTTGTTTTTAGCTTTTGAGAATGTGGCTGCTGCATATTTCTGAAAACTAGCTAAATTATATAGCCATTGACAGGAGGTATGTTGGTCTGGTTTTGATTGTTGGTGAATAATAGGTGATTCTCTGTAGACTTGTGCACAGGGGCACAGTAAAGAAAGATACTGGTGTTTAAATGCATTGTCTCTTGGTATTTTCCCTTTGTATGTCTTATGTAGTTGGTGAGGTTACATACGTGGAGCTGTTTAAGGATGCTGAAGGAAAATCAAGGGTAAGTGCCGTGGGCAACAATCTGCTAGAGGCTTAAAAGTTCCTCAGCAGTTTTATTTTTGTATAATACCTGTACCAGTTATTGGAAAGTAAGTTTCATTTTTACACTGATTCTCATTAAGGTAGCCTTGAGGATTCTGTATTAGAAGTAGTCTGACACCTTCATGCAAGTCACACTAGCTGGTTGTAAGGGACAAAGTACTTCTGTAAATGTTAACAAATGGCATTTACTTAATTCTTCTTTTTAGCCAACACCTTTGTCTTGGTACAAATCTGTTTCATAAAGGATGCTCAATAAACCAATCATTTTATTTAAATTTTGTTAGTGTAGTATGCTCTTCTTGGGGCAAATAAGTATAAAATGTTAGCTAAGAATATACTGGGTGAAGTGCCTGATTTCACAGCTATGTAGGATTGGTACTCCTAAACACTGGCTTATGTATTTACTTTCTTAAAACTAAATGGATGGAGATGGTTGGTAGCCAATAGAGTGCCTGCAATGAGCCACTAATAGTGAAGATTGTTAAAGCTCCTCTGTCTTAATAATAGTCAAAAGTTTGGCCAATAGCAGCTCCAAACCTGCAGTGAGAATGTGAGAAATGCAGGTTTGAGTCTTAAATGAGGTTGTATCAATTGTAAATTTCTTTCTTTAGTACTTGTTAAAACTAAACATGCTGTCAGCTTTGCTATATTTAAAGAAATCCTCAACTCTTTGCTTTATTAGAAGGATGCTGGTGCAGTCAATAAGGTTATTTTCTTACAAGGTAATTTCTCAATGCTCAATGCTGTAGTACTGAAGAGGTGTGCAGACTGCTTTTTCATTGTAGTGGTGTACTTGATGTAGGTAGATTTGAATTTTGTAGTTAGTGGACAGCTTTTAATGACATGATGAGTGTCTTGATTGGTTTTTGGTTATGTTTCGGGATTATTTTCTTTCCACCCTTTCCCTCCCACCTCCTCTTCCCAGTTGTCCTTACATGGATCTGTGTGGCATTTTTCCAATTCTGGTTTGACTCAAACAGCATAAGAGACAATGTATTCTCTTGCACTTGAAGGGTATGTACTCTGAGCAGAGAAACTCAGATTGGCTACCACTAAAGAGCATATATTACGGATTTTGAAGTTGAAAATAACTTGTATAGTTACTTAACAGTGAACTGGGATCTTTAACTGGAATCTTCATTGCTGTATCATATGTGCTGACTGATTTATTGTTTTTTTTTTTTTGCTTGTTTTCTCTTTACATATGATGACAAATCTCGCGGATATAGGGTTGTGGGTAAGTTTCTTTTTTTTATGTGTGTAGAAGCATACTGCTATCCAAACATTGTATCAGTTTTAGCATGTTAAACTTTATTTTAATACTCTTAATGTTTTGATCTCTTTTCAAGTGTGGTTGAATTCAAAGATGAAGAATTTGTTAAGAAGGCATTAGACACTATGAACAAATATGATCTTAGTGGAAGACCCCTGAACATTAAAGAGGTATGTTTGTTGCTGCTGTTTTGAATTTGAAATAATGAAGATACTGAAGCTAGTGAGATGATTATACAGTGTTTTGAGAATCTTAAGATGTGTAATTTCCTGTTTATTATGACATTTTCTTAATGGGCTGAACTGCATTATGGCTTGCAGAAGGTTGGATACTATGCCAGGTAAACTGACAAAAAGCATGTCCTAAAGTTAAAATAAGCTAATGCTATTTTTTGTTAAAACAACTTCACTTTATATTCTTACCCTAGTATCATCAGGGGTTTTCCAACCTAAGTAATTCTATGTTTACATTGCTTACCTGATGCAGTTCTTCCGGTCCTGTTACAATTTAAATTATGGTATTAATAAATAATACAAAACCACCACCTGATTATATTAGTTCAGTTCTTGGAGGAAAGTGCTAGACTGACAGTCCTTTAGCTTGAAATCTTCTCTACTTGTCCATAGGCTGGGTACAGCATGTGCAGTGGCAGTGCACACTTCCTCTACAAGTGCTTTGCCAATATCCCTCAGCCCTCATCTGACAGCACCCACCTCTAGAGGTGAGGGAATTAGGTCTCCATGCTAATTCTGACATGGACAAGTATTTATCAGTTGATGATTGTGATGATGCAGCATTTCCAATGGTGCCATTTTGTTTGTTGCCAGTCCAGTCGTTGATGGTTGAGTGGCTTTGTTTGTGCCCATGTTTCAGGATCCTGAAGGGGAACATGCTCGTAGGGCACTGCAGCGGGGAGGAGGGCAGTTTCCAGGAGGACATGGACCTGATGCAGCACCTGGAATGATGAATTTACCACCTTCTATTCTCAATAATCCAAACATTCCTCCTGAGGTTATCAGTAATTTGCAAGCAGGCAGGCTTGGATCCACGATTTTTGTTGCCAATGTAAGTTTAAAACTGTATTTTATAACTTTATTGTTTGATCTTTGTAAGGCATCTTATACCTGTGTAGTTCAGCTTTAATATAGAGGAGGTTGGAAACAGTTCACAGTTAGTATATTCAATTGAAAATGTTGAGTATGTGTTCAAATTTGGGACATGGAAAGATACATTAAACTCCTGAGACTGACATGCACTTCTAATTATTGCAGTCATCTGTTGATTTAGAAATACTTTATACTTACTTTCACTATATACAATTGCATTTTTTATTAAATATATACTTCAGTTTATCTTGCTAGTTACATTAGACTAACACAATAAAGTTCCAACAAATACAGTAGTTCAAGTTCTTTATTAGAACAGACTATTGTGGAATTACAGCTGCTCTTCTCAAGAACCAACCCAATGTTAGAATGTTAATTAAAATAAAATACATGCACATAGAATAAATTGTTGACTGTTTGGGCTTTGACGCAGTGTGTGTATATTGCAAAATCTCAACTATTTACAATTATCAAGCCTTTTTTCGATGAATAGTTAACAGCAGTGCAGAAAATACCTTCCAAATGTAATGGCAGAATAGAGATGTGCACTGAAGTCACTGAGGTATTTCTGTGTTTAAGCTTGACTTCAAAGTTGGCTGGAAGAAACTGAAGGAGGTATTCAGCATTGCTGGAACTGTGAAGCGTGCAGACATCAAAGAAGATAAAGATGGCAAGAGTCGAGGAATGGGAACAGTTACCTTTGAACAAGCAATTGAAGCTGTTCAAGCAATATGTATCCTTGTATTTGAAAAATAATTGATCATATATTGATTAGTCTTTAATGGTTCTGACAGTTGTAGTTTTGCAAATGGTGCTTCTTTGCCTTGTAGCTATGATATAGAGACTAGAGTGTAATACTGTGCAATATTCGGTATTACTGTGTAATACTGAATTTACCACTAAATTCTAAAAGTTCCTCATGATGTTGAACAAAATTAAAACACCTGGCAGTGTGACAATTGTGGAACTAACTTTAATGTACCTAGCAGCTTGTATTGCATCTTCTGGCCCATGAATTCAGTTCCTAAAGATAAGGTAGGGAAAGATAAGTCTCATAGTAATTGTGCAGAAATATAATAAGTTATTACATTGATTCTTCAGAAACAGTTAAATTGCGTTCTTAAGACTCCTTGACTTGCATTTCTTCAGCTATGTTCAATGGACAATTCCTGTTTGATAGACCCATGCATGTAAAAATGGTAAGTTGCTTTCATTTCTTTCTACTTTACATGTCTCTGCCAAAACATTGAAAAGACTGTAGCATAACACCCTTGTTTTTTATCAGGATGACAAATCAGTTCCTCATGAAGACTTCCGTGTTGTGGACAGCAAAAACTCACAGTTACCTCGTGAGTGCACAGTCTGTTTTCTACTCCTTGCACTTAGTACATGGTCATCCATGTTTTGGCACAATTCAGTAATACTTTTGCTTACTGTGCTCTCTGTGATACAGAGGAAAGTCTCTCTTCTGATCATACTTTTTTTGTTTTTGAGGTGGTCTTGGTGGCATTGGTATGGGACTTGGACCAGGTGGACAGCCCATCAGTGCAACACAGCTGAGCATGGGCAGTGGAATGGGAAGCATGGGTCCAGGAGGTAAATCCAGAGTCTGCATTTTTAAGTTATACAGAGCTAGTTTGAAAATTTTCATGTTTAAAAGTGTGTATGTTGAAAAATGACAGACTTTTGACAAAGCAAGCCTTCTGTAGTGTGATTTTGAGATTTTTAACTGTCTGACTTTTAAAAAATCCATTGGGGTGTACTAAGTGTTGTTTATCTTTTTGGTTTGAAGGTATGGGAATAGACGGCCCAGGATTTGGTGGAATGAGTAGAATGGGAGGCGGTACGTGCAATGAAGTTTTTTGCATTAAATATTTCTTTAATACTGTATAGAAAACACTTTTCCTTTTTTACAGGACTTCCTGGATTTCGTGGAATGGAAGGAATGCCTAACATGGGAGGATTTGGAGTCAACCGAATGGGAGGTAGTTGAACACTGTTCCTGTGCACCCACTATTTTGCTAACATTTAGTAAAAGCTCTCCATTTAGGGGTGGGTAATATAGATAAGTTCAGAGGAAGTAGTTGTATGACTGGAGGCCTAGGAACTGGCAGGAGAGTTGTGTACAATAGGTGCCTCTGACTCGTGCATTATTCACTTCTATTTAAACAAGCAGCTGTGAAACAAGTGTTGTAGGAGCATTAGCTTAGATGTAAATAACAGAATATTCCTGTGTTTTTACAGAAATGTTCCGTGGTGGAATGGGAGCAAACATGGAAAGAGAATTTGGTCGTGGTGACATGGCACTAAACCGTGGCTTTGGAGAGTCTTTTGGAAGGATGGGTATGGTAACCCTTAAATTTTCTGTGATGTGGTATTGGAAGAATTTTGCTAGAAGAAGAGGAGACCTGGTTTCATTTGATCATCTTCTGTCCCTTATCCCCCAGTCATTACTGTAAGGATGTAATCTGAGTGTTCATTACAGCCACCACTTAAGACAGAGTTTCAGGTGTGGAGGGTTTTTTTTCCCTCTGTAAAATATAAATAGAATAACTATTTGAGGAAAGCATTTACCTTCTTATTGTTTATTTTGTGGGGTATTAAATCTTTGCAGTGTTGAAGTATATGCTTTTGATAATTCTGAACAAGCTGTCCATGTGCAGCCTTTGTAACTTCCATGAGTCTGTTTTGCAAATGCATGGTGTATACTGTTTTTACTGCAAATCGGGTAGCATTGGACAGGAGTGTTGAATTTTGGTGCCCTCAGTTTTTGTCCTGCCTTCTGAGCTCATACAGCTCAGAATGGTATTTACTGGCCTCTTCTGCAACTGAGCCAGCATTATTTTGTTTATAGATGATATCTTGTTGGCAGTGGCATTCCCTCAGATGGTTACTCTACCATCTTCAGAGGCCTGGAAGGGCTCAACAGTAGAGCCTTGCCCTTTGTTAACTGTGCTGGTACCTGGGTGAATCACAGAATCCTTTAGGTTGGAAATGATCACTGAGTCCACCCTTTAACCCAGCTCTGCCAAGTCCACCACTGAACCAGGCCACCAAGGGCCACATGCACATGTCTTTTAAATTCAGAGATGGTGACTCCACCACTTCATTGGTCAGCCTGTTTGTATGATTGACAATGCTTCCTATGAAGCATCTTTTGTTCAATACCCAATCTAAACCTCCCTGGTTTAACTCGAGGCTGTTTCCTCTTGTTCTATTGCTTGTTACTTGGTAGAAGAGACTGACCCCCATGTCTCTGCAACCTCCTTTCAGGTAGTTACAGAGAGCAGAAAGGCCCTCCCTGAGTCTCCTTCTCTCCAGGCTGAGCACCTCAGCTCCCTCAGCCATTCTTCACAAGGCTTATGCTCCAGAGGCTTGATCAGCTTTGTTGTCCTTTGCTGGACACACTCCAGCACCTCTGTGTTCTTCCTTGTTGTAAGGGGCCCTTAACTGAAAACAAAATGCATTATAGGAGATAGCTGTTCTTCTTCATGTTTCTTGTACTTTTCCATTCCCTTCATTCACCTCCTTGATAGAAAAGAACTGCTAAGAGCATCAGGTTCATTTGATCTAAAAGTTGACTCGTATATATATTGTTTTTCATTGAGGCAAGTCATAGCAAAGGGTAACTTGTGTCCTTCTCCTCAATACTGATAATTGTGTAGAAGTGGTAAGAACATAATAAGCTCATCCTTTAAGCCAGTCTAATGCCTTGGAATGAATGTCTTAGAAATAAAGTGTATCCTTTCACTGGCTGCTTGCATAAACATCTGTTTCCTGAGTGAAGATGCAAGGCCACTTAAGTTATAAATGTTTCTGCAAGCGGTAGGCTTCTGAGTCTTCTGGTAACACGTTGGTTTAGAAATTTGTGAGCATGGCCACTGTGAGAAACTGATGTGGGTGTCTTTCATTTAGTAGATACAGCAAGCCTCAATTTAGAATCTGTTAGTGATCTGAATAGTGTTCTGAGAACCAAGATTAGAGCTTCTCAGCTTAACCTTAAATAACGGAAGGAGGCTGTAGGGACTTTTAATAGATAATGTGTTTGATCAGGGAAGGCCCTAATGTACTCCTGTTACAATATTCAGGTTAATGGTATCTTGAAAAGAAATACCATGAAGGCATTTGGTTTTAGTAACCTTGAAATCAAGGAAGGCATCTGTGATTGGGCTGTAGTATCAGAGTGGAATTGAGGATGTTTGATTTGCAGTAGAACTGTTGACTTTTTAAACTATCAAGTTCATAGAAGATGGAGTTCTGAGGTTGTTCTTGCTGATGTGGGAAGTAGCCCATTTAGTTTATCATGTTTGTGCTGCTGGCAGGCTGTCAGAGGGGAGAAAAGCTAGAAAGAAATCAGAGTAGCTTAAATCCTCTAGTACGAAAGGAGAAACTAATTTTACTTACTAGATATTCCTATTAAGCTTGTATAGTAAAGGCACATGTTAAAGCACCCTTATAGAAAAATATTGCCAGGTAACATTGAGAACAGTGCACTTCATCAGTGTGTGCTTTGTTTTTTTCATTAACTGGTGGTTTCAGTGTATGTCACTTCATTATTTTTCTCTGTTTAGGTGGTGCAATGATTGGTGTTTTTGCAGGAGGAATGGGAGCACCTAGCATGGGCCCAGTAAGATCTGGAATGAGTAGGTTAACTTGTTTCAATAGAACATAAATGCATAGGCAATGTAACAATATGGTGTACACCTACTTGTATCAGAGGAACTTGCTGCAGTGTAGTGTCTTGCTGTTGAGGGAAGTGGAACTCTCTTGCATGTGACAAGTCTTAACAGTTTTCAGAGCTCTTTTGTTGAGGTAGAAGTTCAAAGGAAAATTAGCTAATAGAGTCTTTCCCATAATCTTAGATTTGGAATAGTTTCTTCTGTTTTGGAGGGAGAAGTGATTAAAGTAAACTTGTGTTTCAGAAAAAGACAGGCAGAATTAGAGTAAACTTTGTGAAGTTGAACCTCAGTAATCTGTCATCACTGAAATAAAAAAATCACCCTTGAATTTCAGATTATCACCCAGTACTCCAATACAGAGTGTGTATTGCAGCAACTCTCTGAGTTCCTCAGGCTATAGGAGATGAGAAACTAAAATCTTGGTAGTGCCAATCTTAGAAGGCATAAGGCTTAAAGAGAGGGTCCCTCATGAATGATCTTGATAGTTTTCCTGTACATTAATTTTTAATTATGAATCCAGAAATTTTACAGTATTTGAATGCTATTGCTCTTCGTTCCTTATGTAAAATATTTTATTCCATGTATGTACTTTTTATCGGGTTTAAATCATGACACATGGGAAAGGTCATGCTCTTTACAGTCCTTGCAGTAATTTCTGTTCTTGGTAAAAAAATACACCTTCTCTAGAAGATTTTGTAATTAGGTGTGGGTAAGGCTGCATTAAATAAAGCTGAANTTAACCCAGCTCTGCCAAGTCCACCACTGAACCAGGCCACCAAGGGCCACATGCACATGTCTTTTAAATTCAGAGATGGTGACTCCACCACTTCATTGGTCAGCCTGTTTGTATGATTGACAATGCTTCCTATGAAGCATCTTTTGTTCAATACCCAATCTAAACCTCCCTGGTTTAACTCGAGGCTGTTTCCTCTTGTTCTATTGCTTGTTACTTGGTAGAAGAGACTGACCCCCATGTCTCTGCAACCTCCTTTCAGGTAGTTACAGAGAGCAGAAAGGCCCTCCCTGAGTCTCCTTCTCTCCAGGCTGAGCACCTCAGCTCCCTCAGCCATTCTTCACAAGGCTTATGCTCCAGAGGCTTGATCAGCTTTGTTGTCCTTTGCTGGACACACTCCAGCACCTCTGTGTTCTTCCTTGTTGTAAGGGGCCCTTAACTGAAAACAAAATGCATTATAGGAGATAGCTGTTCTTCTTCATGTTTCTTGTACTTTTCCATTCCCTTCATTCACCTCCTTGATAGAAAAGAACTGCTAAGAGCATCAGGTTCATTTGATCTAAAAGTTGACTGGTATATATATTTTTTTTCATTGAGGCAAGTCATAGCAAAGGGTAACTTGTGTCCTTCTCCTCAATACTGATAATTGTGTAGAAGTGGTAAGAACATAATAAGCTCATCCTTTAAGCCAGTCTAATGCCTTGGAATGAATGTCTTAGAAATAAAGTGTATCCTTTCACTGGCTGCTTGCATAAACATCTGTTTCCTGAGTGAAGATGCAAGGCCACTTAAGTTATAAATGTTTCTGCAAGCGGTAGGCTTCTGAGTCTTCTGGTAACACGTTGGTTTAGAAATTTGTGAGCATGGCCACTGTGAGAAACTGATGTGGGTGTCTTTCATTTAGTAGATACAGCAAGCCTCAATTTAGAATCTGTTAGTGATCTGAATAGTGTTCTGAGAACCAAGATTAGAGCTTCTCAGCTTAACCTTAAATAACGGAAGGAGGCTGTAGGGACTTTTAATAGATAATGTGTTTGATCAGGGAAGGCCCTAATGTACTCCTGTTACAATATTCAGGTTAATGGTATCTTGAAAAGAAATACCATGAAGGCATTTGGTTTTAGTAACCTTGAAATCAAGGAAGGCATCTGTGATTGGGCTGTAGTATCAGAGTGGAATTGAGGATGTTTGATTTGCAGTAGAACTGTTGACTTTTTAAACTATCAAGTTCATAGAAGATGGAGTTCTGAGGTTGTTCTTGCTGATGTGGGAAGTAGCCCATTTAGTTTATCATGTTTGTGCTGCTGGCAGGCTGTCAGAGGGGAGAAAAGCTAGAAAGAAATCAGAGTAGCTTAAATCCTCTAGTACGAAAGGAGAAACTAATTTTACTTACTAGATATTCCTATTAAGCTTGTATAGTAAAGGCACATGTTAAAGCACCCTTATAGAAAAATATTGCCAGGTAACATTGAGAACAGTGCACTTCATCAGTGTGTGCTTTGTTTTTTTCATTAACTGGTGGTTTCAGTGTATGTCACTTCATTATTTTTCTCTGTTTAGGTGGTGCAATGATTGGTGTTTTTGCAGGAGGAATGGGAGCACCTAGCATGGGCCCAGTAAGATCTGGAATGAGTAGGTTAACTTGTTTCAATAGAACATAAATGCATAGGCAATGTAACAATATGGTGTACACCTACTTGTATCAGAGGAACTTGCTGCAGTGTAGTGTCTTGCTGTTGAGGGAAGTGGAACTCTCTTGCATGTGACAAGTCTTAACAGTTTTCAGAGCTCTTTTGTTGAGGTAGAAGTTCAAAGGAAAATTAGCTAATAGAGTCTTTCCCATAATCTTAGATTTGGAATAGTTTCTTCTGTTTTGGAGGGAGAAGTGATTAAAGTAAACTTGTGTTTCAGAAAAAGACAGGCAGAATTAGAGTAAACTTTGTGAAGTTGAACCTCAGTAATCTGTCATCACTGAAATAAAAAAATCACCCTTGAATTTCAGATTATCACCCAGTACTCCAATACAGAGTGTGTATTGCAGCAACTCTCTGAGTTCCTCAGGCTATAGGAGATGAGAAACTAAAATCTTGGTAGTGCCAATCTTAGAAGGCATAAGGCTTAAAGAGAGGGTCCCTCATGAATGATCTTGATAGTTTTCCTGTACATTAATTTTTAATTATGAATCCAGAAATTTTACAGTATTTGAATGCTATTGCTCTTCGTTCCTTATGTAAAATATTTTATTCCATGTATGTACTTTTTATCGGGTTTAAATCATGACACATGGGAAAGGTCATGCTCTTTACAGTCCTTGCAGTAATTTCTGTTCTTGGTAAAAAAATACACCTTCTCTAGAAGATTTTGTAATTAGGTGTGGGTAAGGCTGCATTAAATAAAGCTGAATATAAATGCAGGAAGCCAAATAAGCAGTAATGCATCTGGTCAAATGATCTGTATCTAAGTATTGCCACAGTTATTTATTTGATCTTTTTGGTAAAGGGTATCATATTTTTATTAATTAAACAAGACAGACATAAAATCTGAATTCATGGTCAACATGTTGCTACATTAGGTGGTATGAGTAATACTTGATGAAGTTTATTTAACTATTATTTTAGAACTGACACTCTGTATCTTGTAATACTGTCTTAAAATACTAGCCATGCTCCTTGATAAATCACTGTGCATGTATAAGTTATGTTTGATATTACAGCAGTTTTAATAAAGTTATTCTTTTCCTTGATTTTATACAAATACTTGTGTGTTTATACCTAAAAGGAGATGTTATTTTCTGCTCCATTTGTGTCTCTGTGCAGGTGGTGGAATGGGGGGTATGAACAACATGGCTGGAGGAATGGGCATGGATCGGATGGGCTCTGGCTTCGATCGCATGGGCCCAGCCATGGGAGGAGGCCTGGACAGGAACATGGACATGGATCGAGGATTTGTGCCTGGCCCCATGGGAAGTGGCATGAGAGAGAGATTAGGCTCTAAAGGCAACCAGATATTTGTGAGAAATGTAAGCAGTTAATTGTATAGAAACCACAAGCTTATTTTGTGTGTCTGATTACATGCTCTTATTCTCATTGTAATATTTTGTTATCAATAATACTTTTTTGTTCTAGCTTCCGTTTGACTTGACCTGGCAGAAGCTAAAGGAGAAATTCAGTCAATGTGGTATGTATATGAATCTTACCCCTGCTCATCTCCATGGACTTAATGTGTTATGTTTAGATGTGTTTATTAGATAACAACAGGAAAAGTGTTGTCTGACTCTGAAGAAGAGTCTGGCTAGCTTAGTATTTATTTCATCAAGCTTTTTATAGTTATATAAATAATTTCTAGGCATGACAGAACACAAGACCAAGGTACAGTATGGGCTATGTTGGCTCTGAGTGCTCACTTGCTACAAATTCTAACCTATTCCATTAATAAAATTACTCTTTAATTTTTTTTTTTTGCCATACTCCCTGGCCAGTAAAAGTATATAATGTAGTGTTTCCTATAGGATAAAGATGTGCAGGAGCTGGGGTCTGTCCAGGTCATGCATTACTTCAGAAGTGGTGCTGCATTTTGTCAGTGTAGCATTATAGGTTTTCTTATACATATAGATGATCCTGATTAGCATATTTGCAGGCTGTAATGTTCCCCTTTATTTTAAAAAATAAAGGTTTGCTACAGATATTCAATAATTGTTTTTGCCTAATTCAGAAAAGTTGGTTTTTTCCACAGAAATAAGGGAAAAATAAAGGCTTGGGTTTAGAAATATATGACATTTTGAAAACACATTTTTCAGAACAGGGAGCTTTAACTAAATTACAGGATGACTTTTTATTTTGGATAGACAGAAAAAATAAATATTTTAAAACATACTACTGATGCCTATGACATCATACACCTCTTTACAGATTTGATATAAATTAGACCTTGGAGTTCAGCTATGAAAAATTACAAGGTGTTAATTTTTTTTTAATAGATAGAGGATACAGTGCAACAGGTTCTTTCTTTTTTTAAGCCTTAAGCTCCTGGGCAACTTTCAGATAGTTCAGAATTTTTTTTTCATTATCTCTGTCAGCTAATGGATGTAGTAATTATGTTCAATTGCTTTAAGAATTACAAGCAACAGACTGTGTTTATGTCAGTATAGTAAGGAAATACAAAGACTGTTTCCCAGTGTTCAATTTCTTTCACTGCAAGGCCAGTCTTATGTGATATTTAAAAATAAAAGGCTTTGTATTTCAGGGAGAAGTTTTTTGTTCCTAGTGACATTCAGGGCCTCAGGAGGGGTGTGCTACAGCATACCATCAGCAAAAACTCATTAGGCTTCAGGGAACTGAACATTCTCAGAGGTACCAAGACATCTTTATAAAAATATTTCCTTGTAAGTTCAGTGTCCAACCTGAAGGAAGCTCAGCAGGAATTGAACAGTGCTTGCTACTTTTCCACCTCTCCCAGCCTGGTAACTCTAATGTTGGAAAGCCTTTTATTTCTCTCTGCAGCTTCTTAACAAAATTGCATGCTTGTGACTATTGCTTGGTATGTTTTTGTGATGAACTGGATTAAGCTACAGTTCAGTTCATACCTATCAATAGTCACACTTCTGTCAGTATGAAATAAAAACCTTTCCCTGAGTCTTACTGGGCACTTTGTTTCAAACTTGAGGTCAAATACAGGCATACTTCAGGAGAGATTGCAGATAGCAGATCTGGATTTGGATTCTTTCCTGCTGTTTTGTCCTGTGTCTCCTTGCCTGAATGAGTGAATGTACCATCAGTCTGAAACTGCCAATTTCATATGTTCCCCTAGATTATGCTTAAAAATGTTGGGAATTTTTATCACTTCTGAATTCTTCAAGTTGTTAGTACACTGAGGACTTGAAATAACTGCTGTTTAACTTATTTATTCAGGTCATGTAATGTTTGCAGAAATAAAAATGGAGAATGGAAAATCAAAGGGCTGTGGAACAGTGAGATTTGACTCACCAGAATCTGCTGAAAAGGCCTGTAGGATAATGAACGGCATAAAAATCAGTGGCAGAGAAATTGATGTCCGCTTGGATCGCAATGCATAACTTCAAACTGTGTGTTCAGGAACATTCCTATGTCTGTTTAGCTTCTCTATCTTAGTCATTTTTAGTAACACTGTATGCTTACAAAAGCTGTAAAAAGGAACTTTTAAATCCCACCAGCCTTTAACAGTATAGTGTTTAATATACTGTGATACTTGTTAACTGAATCTTACTATGTTTGGTTTTTAAAGACAATTTGCCTGATTTTTGTTGTTTTTTTAGAGGCACTGAGCACCTGCAGGTCCCTATAGACCGTGGATGCTTTGGATGCTCAGTGCCTTTGGAAAATTAGGCCAAGTGTCTCTAGTCATTCAGTTTAAATGAATGGTTATACTGTTTTTAATAAAATAAGCCATTTTCTCTGTTAATCTCCAGATTGCATAGTGGGATTTATTTAGTGTTTTCTGATCTTTTTTTTCCCCCTCCAGTGTGTATCAACATTGTAATGTAAAAAGTAGATGTCTTTTTCAGAATTTTGGTTTTATATGTGCGTTGTAGTCATACTGTAATTCTTGACTCTAAAAGAAAGGGCTCCAGTTAGGCTGTGATGTTTTTGTTCTACTTAATATTACTTTAAAGACATGAATTAGTTCTGTATATAAGATTTAGAGCCCAATGGGAGTTTGGAGTTGGTTTTTTTAATTTTATTTTGACTAAATGAAGAAACTGATCTTTTTCTCCTGCTTTTATTTTTTTCATCAGCATAATCACTGATTAAAACTAGTTACCACAGACCCTTGTAGGATTGTTTCCTATGATGCCAAGTTCATATAAAATTGATAATACAGTAAATACTAAGTACAGGACAAGACAAATTGTTCCCAATTTTTTATCTATTTTCCAGCCATTCAGGTGAACAGCCAGAAAAATAAAACCAACAGAACAGATAAGAGAAATGGCTGTGTATGTCAGACCACTGCTGCTCACTTCGATGGGTCCTGATGTAGTTATGAAGGCAGTTTTTATAAACCAGGGTATTCCCAAACAGAGCATATCAAATACATTGGATCCTACAATGTTAGACATAGCCATATCTCCATTTCCTGTAAAAGAAGAAATACAAATAAGTTAGCTTAATTGTATTGCATGAAATTGCCAAACTGTTTTGGAGGAACGGACTGACAGCCCTCAGTTTCTCAGAGCACCCTTTTCAGATTTTGCATTGCAAGAGCTATAGTCACAATTCTACAGAACATGGGCACCACAACCATGAAAAGTCTCCCTAAATCACCAGCATCTGCACAGTTGCACTTAAAATAAAGCTAGACAGGCTATTATAAACTCCAGTTATGTTTAAAATACTGAGACCTACAGTTGTGTTCTGCAGTAAAACTGTAATACTTAATCAACAACAAATAAACCAATCTAGAATACTTCTCTGAGATACTCTGAGAAGTTTTTAAATGTCTGAGCCACAACTTTTTCAGGTAAGCTATTTATTTCTTTTTAGTGAACTTAAGCTCTAGAATCTGGAGTACAAATATTGAGGTTACTCCTTAAATTTATCAAAAGGACGTGACTCGAAACCTTTCTTTTTGTAGTACCTTTTAAACACCTCAATTGGCATTGGCATGAGCCTAAACACTAAAACCTTTACCTTTTCGAGCCACCAGCACACTTGCAACTGTATCTGGTACACTTGTTCCTGCTGCAAGCAATGTGAGACCCATTACTGACTCTGGGATTCCCAGTGTTTCACCTGCAATTGAGAAATAACAATAGAAAATGCAAGTGGGTTTTAGTTAGGGTTCATCCAAAGAAAGTGCTTTGGACTTCGTTTGCTGCAGAAAAATCAGTGATCATACAGTAATTTCAAATGGAATGTGTCAGCTAACTTAACTACATGTGAGATGACTGAACCACAAAGCAGTTAAAACAAAGAGTTACAAATATCCTTTCCTTGTTCTTTAAGTCTGCAGTGGTCAAGACAACAGCAATGATGATGTTTTTCTTGCAGATAAAGTAGAAGTTTAAATATCTAACAAATTACTGTGTTTCCCCCTCAACTTCTAGAAAACACTGTAGTCTCTCTTACAGTTTTGGACATCTTCTTGTTAGTGTTCAAAAGTCTCATGAAGCAATAACTCTTAAAACCATTCTTTTTAATCCCCTCAGGGGGAAGGGGAAAAAGCACATGGATTTTCTTGGGGAGGACAGTCATTAAGATATTATGAAAACACTGTCTCAACTACATGGCTTTACCATTTCTCTCCAGTTAGAAAGTGATTTGGAAGAATCAAAGTGCAGACTCTTTATATGGCTTTTAAGTACAAGTAAACCCTTAGAAGTGTGAGTTCCTTAAGGGAAGTACTTGTTTAAATAAAAAGTTTTAAACTGTTATTAGAAGGGCAGCTTGTTTTTCCCTAATCTCTGTTTTTCTTAGCCCCAAATGTCCTGTAACCACATGAATTTCTAACTTAAAATACAGGGATTCTTAAAAACTCTTTTAGCAGTACAATTCAGAAGCATCAATATGCTGAAGTATTTGGTACCTCTAGTTGAGCTACCAAGTAATTAATTTTTCTTAAACTTTTTTGTTCACTAAAAAGTACCTTAATATTTTTTATTGTTGAAATCTGAGTTTGTACTTGAAATATTTTGACACATTTAATAAGAGCAATTTAATTTAAATAAGAGGCTGTATGCTAAGCTAGGTCAGCAATGCTTGTCTGTTACCAGCTTAATCTAGAGCAGCCCAGTAAATTTATGTTTGAAACTGTTTGTTGGTTTCAGAGGGACTAACATAATCCTGTTCCAGAATTTGTACTCTCTTTGTCCTTTCATCACTTCTAATAGATTTGTAGGATGAGGGACCAACAAATCAGCTTTTATAAACTATCCATGCTGGAAAATAGTGGTTCAAACCAAGGTGAGATATGAATGAACCAGCTTTATGTATCCAACATTAGTCTCTAACCCTCTGAAGGTTATAAGACAGAATATAAACTCAGGAGAAAATAATTTTTCTTTTTATTAGATAGATTTATCTTCTATTTAATGTGTAGTGGTTTAATTTTTTTTCTGGCAACTGACAATAAAGACAGAATAGTCTTATTTTTCTAGGCTTTTGTTAATTTTGTGTATCAGTAGCAATGTGTTGCTGTAAGTAGTTGAATTTTCTTTGCCAGCCACAGAAAGATGTACTAAGTTAGGTTTGTCCTTGACCATTCCAGTTTAGTGCCCAGCTGTGATACCTTTGTGGCATTCTGAAAGGCTGATTATGCAATGCTAGAACCTTTGAGTCAACCTTCATGAGAGCCTGGACTTGAATATATTGTGTGTTTAACTGGTAGTGTTTTAACGTGTAAATAGAACATAATTTACCTAGAAGTAGTGGGCCAAAGACCCCAGTACTGCCTGTGATGACTCTTGAAAGTGAACTAATACACTCCCTGAATCTCCACCTACTTTCATATAAATTAATGCTTTGTCTTGTAGAACAGCAATAATGTTGACTTGAATCCTGTTTCAAAGGCTTCTAGCATCCAGACAGTGAACCCTTGCTCCTTAGATACAAGTGGAAGATTATTTAACCAAGGGGTTGACATGGTGGGTATAATATCCAGCCATCTACTAGTAATTTCTCAGTTATTTTTTTACTGAATGTGTAGGTCTGTTTCTGCACTGAACAAGGAGTTATTCATATCTGAACTAGTAGAATGCTTGAGTAGGATTAGTGAGCTATAATGTGAAAATGGCAAGCTTTGAAAAATTTCTGTAGAGTTTTAGTTTTGTTTTCTGCTTGTTCTTAAAAACCAGATGTCTTTCAAGCTGACTGGAGAAACAGTGAAATGAGGAGACCTTTAATACCTCAAAGTTCTTTTAGGAGAAGGTTTTTACATTCAAGTTCACACCCCTTCTCTCACTTAAATACAATCTTTTTGCTGCCCCACATTGTGATGCAGATTTGTAAGAGGTCCACATATACACACTCCAAGATTATTTAATAGAGAAGTTTTTGAGAAAAACTTTGAGAAGTTTTTTGGCTGTTAATGTCAAATCTCTTACTATAACATTTGTGAAAAAGACAGGTGTAGAAATTACAGACTTTTTTCCAAAAACTTTGACCTCTAATTCCAGTCTTAGTGAATTTCATGTTTGTCAGCCTTCAGCATGACAAGTTTATTGCTATGTGTCTAATTGTTTTGATTAATGAAGCAGTTTAGTGAAATTGTGTTTTTAAAAACAGACTGTGTTTTTTTTGTAGCAACATGAAATTCTCATTCCTGTGATGGTAAGCAGTGTGAAACAGCTAAACTCTAAAGTGTTCCATCATTGGATAGAGCAGGGTGGCAAACTGAGCAGTCAAACATAAGTTTCTGTTGTTTTTTACAGCACAGTCTGAGTTGCTAAACTGACTTTTAAAGGGAAACCTCAAAGGGAAACCTCACAAGTTTTTCAGTGATTCTTGACTGGTGTAGCAACACCACTTTAGGAACCTACCTGCTATTGTTACCATCCATACAAGAACATAAGTTATTGCAGAAATCCAAGCTGCTGAAATTAAAAATGTCACCATGAACCAGTTCCTCCAAAACTGTCTTCTGCAATCTGGTATAGTTAAATAGAGTAGTGTGATAATAGGAAGGGATAACACCCACAGAATTCTCTTCATATCTGCTTCAGGCATGGTAAAGACATTTGGATGATCTGTTGAAGAAAAAGTAACTTTTAAATTGTAGCATTAAGTTTGAATCCATAGCATACTGTATATTACTGTCCTCTGCTTGTGAGAATACTGAACAAAGGTGAAAAATACTTCTTCCTCTAGTTTCAGCTGTAGTATTACCCAGTACCTACATATCTCTGGACAAAATTCTGAAATCAAGTTACTTTTGGGGAGATACTGCTTGTACACGAGAAAAACATGTTTTCACAATGAGAATAATCACCAGTAAAATGATCTCCCCAGGAAGTGGTGATTCCCCAGTGTCGGACACTTCTAAGATTCAGCTGAACAGGTGCTGGCCCATCTGGAACCATGCTTTTGCCAGGAAAGGTTGGACCAGATGATCCTTGAGATCCCTTTCCAGCCTGGTATTCTATGACTATATTACATCACCAGGGGAGAACTAAGGTGGGTGAAAAATGAATTTCTTTATAAGAGTTTACCCATAACGTTTACCAAGAGTAAGTAAAGTAACTGCTGTTTTTGTCTAAGAGGAAATATGACCTGTGGCCACATCACAGCTATCCCTTTACTTCTGATATGATGCATATTTTGGGCTATGAACCTGTCACTGTCATAAGGAACAGTGTATACCAGTACAGTACCTGCGTGGCTTTCAGGTGATAGTGCATTTTACAAGCAGTGTTGATGAGAAGTTTCAAATACACAACAAAGACAGAAGTTCTACTATGACACAAATGAGCAACTATCCTTGCATTCCTCTAGCAACTCACTTCATAGGAAAACCATCACTCTGATTTTGCTCTGTGTTAAATTCCAAGTTACAATAATGATGTACTTAAATACTAGGCTGGAGTTCTTTTGTGAGCAAAATCGTAATACTGAGAATCTGCTCTTGATGCAGACAGGCATGTGCAGTGCTAGAGACAGCTGTAATAACACCTATACCTTCAGAAATTTCATCAAGCCCGTGTAAGCTTGTTGAAAGTTGAGAATAGTCCAGCTCATCTTGAAAAATGCCACTGTCTGTTCTTGACTGCTGACGAATGAGAGGCCCACTCTCGTCCCTCCATCCAACCAGTGGCTGCTGCTCCGTGTTCTCCTCCAGAGCTTTTGTAAAACATGTACAGCAGGGACTGAACTTCTTCATCAGGTATTGGTTGATTTTAATGTCAAAACATAGTACCAGAATATAACACCCATATATCAATAATAGGGATGCACTTTCATACCTAGAAAGAAAAACAAGTTTTATATAACATGTAGTATAAAAGAACCCAATTGTTGGCATAAGGAGAGAGAGAAAATATGCATGAATAGCAAAAGGACACAAAAGCATCTATTTGTAGTTGTATGGCTACTGTCATGGAAGTTTGTAAGAGTCCCCATGTCTTTCAGCAGTTTGATTAACTCCCCTCTCCTGCAGAATCTTGTTTGTGTATTGTATAGCTGCATGTTTTTTCAGGGGATCTTGCTGATTGAATATTTTCCTGATATTTGCAAAATTGAGTCTTCATGTGATGCTTAAATTACAAACTTCAAGAGACTTAATGCTGGACCTGACTGTCTTGTTGAGGTAACAGGAGTTTCAGTGTTGATTGAGGAATTAAAACATCAGAAACTCATGATCTTCTGGCAGACAAATATTTTTCTGAACAATGCTGCTCTAAAAGGAAAGGCTCAAAAGGAGTAAATGCTGAACACTAATTGCTATGCCAGAACAGTTGTGAAAGAAATTGTGAAGTTTGTACAGACAAACCTATGCAGATCAAACTTCAAAATGTGCAGTTTGAATGTTTAGGTAATGATCTTTACAGGCATTGTGACTTTTTAAGGTTTTTAAAGCCACAGGATGTTTATTTCTGTTAGTGAATGGCAGTTCAGGCTACTTGAAGTTTGGGGCTTGGGGATTTTAATTTGTTTTTCAAAATGCTGTCTCACAAATCTCCAGTCAACAGGAAATCAACACTCCTTGTGCTCTTACCAGTAAATTCTGTTGTCAGCTATCATGGCAAGGACTGCTGCTGCACTGATGGTGTATGCCAGGCAGTCTCTGAACAGCGGCCAGCAGGACAGCCTCGAGACCTGCAGATCAGTCATGTACTTGTCTTAAACCTCTCTGTAATACTTTCACTAAGTGCTGTAAATGCTGCATCAATATGTTGTTTCTATATTATGTAAAAATTAAAGATTCTTAGGAATGACTTAAGTATGCTATTTAACAAGTTAGTGTTTTTAAAAACTTTCATAGCAAGTTATCTTAAAACTGATTACATGCTGGTTTTGCTACTAAATAATAAACTTGGCAGTTGTCATAGTAAGTCTCTCTTGGCTTTTGTTGGCAAATGAGAAAGGATAACTATTTGGCTCTTAGGAGCAGAACTATCAAAGCTGATACATACCACACTGGAGAACAGCCCACAAGCTGCAGAAATACCAAGAAGATTATATATTGCTGATCCAAGGATGGTGCTGACACCGATATCTCCCTTTGTCACAAAAGCTCCTGTAAGGAAAATGACTTTGGTTTGTTTCAGTTTGGCGTGCAAGGAAAAGGATTCTAAGGAGTCAAAACATATCTCTTACCTAGAAAAGCAGTGACAAGCTCTGGAGCAGAGCTTCCAGCAGCCATAAAAGTTGCTCCAGCAACATCCTGTGAGAGGCCAAGGCCTAAGGATAAAACAAAAAGAATCACTTAAAAAATTTGATTCAGTAGCCTGTATCCTTAACTCTCATTAATAAGTAATGTTAGCTACTACTACAGTTTATTATTTTCATACAGTCAATGCACTTCAATGAGATCTGCAATATATTGAAAATTAGCCTGATCTATTGGGCTAGTTTATTTCTAACTTCATTACAGCAATCACTTTAAATCTCTTGTAAAATCAGCATTTGTATGTAGAATTTAACTGTATTTCCTATTGGTAACAATTGTGGGGAAATTCCATGGACTGTAGTGTGATATTGTTATATGATCCATATCAAGTCTGTCTGTCTGCCAGGGAAATCTGTACTAGTGTCTTCACATACCAGAAGCATTAGTTAAATTCAAACCAGTCCTGTGATCTTAAAATCAAATTTTCATTTCGTATGGATAGTATAAGAGCCTGTGTCTTCCTTAAGAGACATTAGATTTTTTTTCTGGTAAATTGACTTTCTGAAATATAACTCACTCTGTGGATCGAGTCCTGCACACAAAGTCCAGGGACATATGGCTGACCATGGCAAAAGTCTGACGAATTATTACTTACCATTAATAAACAGAACACCAGCTCTTACAGCAGTGTTTAAGCTTTGTGTAAGTGTTCTGATTTGGAGAGGGTTTTCCAGTTCAGGGATGAGTTTCCCTAGGGAATTTTGTTAATTCTTGGCAGTGAAGAGCTGAACTCCCTGCCAAGACCATCTCTTTAGTTCAGTGGTCTGCTGAAGCCAGGGGAATTGTTACAGGTTGATTAGATTTCTTAGAACTCTGGTAACCACAGAATTCCTGTGCCTCCTGTGTCATACTTTTAATATGTTAGCAGTAGCTTATCCTGATACTTGTTCACTACTTTCAAAGAAAGACAAACCCAGGAAGAGTGTTGGTTTCACACATCCCTCTTTTTTTTTTTTTTTTTTT